>OMLM01014575.1:19650-44227 GCA_900302695.1 Helostoma temminkii
GGGGGGGGGATTTCCTACACATACACACATTTCTGTGTGAGCTATGTAAAAACTACATGCAGTATCGGTCTATAGCCAGCACAAATAAAAGGTAGCTAATAACCAGACTACTCCACTGTATTGAAGCACAAAAAACATCATGACAGTGTCTAAACAGAAAAGCCTGACACATGCAGATAAGGCTGCTTTCACGTGAAAACCTCATCACCCAACTGCTCTGTAATGACTAGATAAAAATGTTTCATTAATATTCAGTCTGTCTAAAAAGTTTTGAACTCAGACGCTCGTGAAACCTGCTCAATCCTTTATGCAAAAAAATGCAAAAAGTGTTTTTTTGTTAGTATGCTACAGCAGCAGCTAAAGCCTGCAGTATGGAGCCTAAAAGGAGACCATGGTGGTGCAAAGAACAGCAGGGCTGGGAAAAGCAGAGAGAGGAGGGAATCAGACAGTGCAGTTAGGGCACCTGGAGTCGTTTGCAGAGCGAGCGCAGATCTTCACTGTTTAGAGCATCAATCCGACGGTGGTACTCTGTCAGAGACACTACCTGGTTGTACAAAGACAGGAACAGGTGGAACATAAAACTCTGCCCATTCTGCAGCTGGCCAATTGGAGGAAAGGTTAAGTTTTGGAAGGAATTGTGTGCAGTAGGTAACTTAACACATAATTTTTACAACAAGATAGATTTAGAGGTTTAATAAACAAGTGCAACAAAAGGCTTAAGGCCACTATTTGAATTATTAGAATTTGTCTTTGATAAAAGAAGGACACAATGTTCCTCAAAGCACTCAGTCATTTTGCATGTTTGTGTAATATGTTTAAACTTATTGCCATTAGATGCCAAGATTACACTAAAAAGATATGGCAAACCTGTTCATTTGAGCGTATTCAGTGAGAATCTTCAGAAAGCAGAAAGCAAACCTTGGAACAGCTAACCTTGCTTTTAGCTTAGCCAAAATGTGAAAGACAAACACACATATAAAACTGAGGCGTGAGGTCCAGTTGATGCAGCAACACACTTGCAAAAGCCACAAAAATTAAACTACTCTCCATTTGGATCAGGAACACAATCCACAGTCTACAACCCAGACAGCCCAACATAATGACCTACAAAGCATGGCCATATTCCAAGATACACCCCACGCTGTTGCATCTTCCACCGAGAGCTGCTGCCCCTGTCTCTGTTTTGCCACTGAACAAAGGTTGGCATTTAGCAGTCCACTGCGTCTGGAAATTTATAGCCTCATGCACAAGACAAACATATATACACATACAAACAGCCATATGTACACAGTCTCAAATATGACTACCTTTGATCTAATCAATCAATAAACTGGAGCTTATTAAACTATCACTGCGCCTCTGAGCTTTTTTACTCACCTTGTTGTTTCTGGTGTAAACAACTTTTTTGGTAACAAGCTGCCACTTTGCTGTTCTCAATAATAAAGCAGAGAGGAAAACTAAAGCTCTCATTAAAAATGCATCTGTGCCTCACCTCAGCTTCAGCTTAAGGTACTGAATACAGGTAAGCTAGCAGCAAGCTAGCCTGCTGCAGAAACACACTTTTCAATGTGAATCAAATGCCGTTCATCAGGTGATATCAGTGTCATAAAAATAGCAATGTTTGGATGTAACTAGTGAGTTAACTGAATAGGGTGTGAAACAGCAGATGGGGATAATAAACAGTCGTGTAACAAGCATTTAATTTTACATCAGCTAATAGCTGAAAATGACTTTATTGACTACCGTTATCAGGGATGTATTTTAATAAATTACTAACTAGCCCCGGAAACTTTCACACAGCTCACACAGTAACACACGACCTAGCAGCGCTAAGAGGACAGAAAGCAGATGAGAGCACTGTCCTGACTGCCAAACAATGACCACAGACTGGCCACTTTGTTTAACACCAATCACTGGACCGGACCGGACCGGACCGAGCAAAGGGCTAGCCAGCTAGTTAGCTTTTCTAGAGAGCTAGCAAGGCTTGCTAACAACAATAACAACAACAAGACGAGATTCATGAATATACATCGCTCGGTAGTGAACGCGTAAACTAAACACAGCCAACGTACACATGTATACTTAGGGGTCAGCCGTTTCTCCTGGTCATTCACCCTCCTAGAAAACATGTTTTGGTGACGCTGAAGGTGAAAAGTCGCATTACAAATCCTTTAAGTTCTTCCCGCGTAGCCCCGAAACAAGCAACCGGCAGCCTGCTTGTCTAAAATAGATACATTTTTCCCTAAGGAGTCGCTACATGGCAGGGTTTGAGTGACATCGATAATACCCAATAACAACGCGGGACAGGAAGAAACTCGTCTTGTTATTGGTTAAAAACAATGATCCCGTCCCATCACCGACATGATTTAAAGGTACAGTAACATCACGAGGGAGGTAAACTTTCTATAGATTTCGATTGGTAATCTAGGCTACAAAACACAGAACACAAACAGATAAATAAACAATACTATATCTGATAAATAAAAAAACAAATTTGTCAAACTAAATTCTATTGGTTAGAAAAACTGGCTTAATAAAACATATCTTGTTTCTCCCAAGCTACATTAAGGTGTTTAAGGTGATTAAAATTCACATTCGCTCAACAGGAAAAAACATAAGCAGCAGGTTCCTATTTACTTATTCAAATGTAATGGAGCCCCTGTTTGGCAGACATCCCAGGACAAACAAATCAGTCCACTTTGTTTCCTACATCATTCATTTACATTAAAATTTAAAGCCACTGCTTCCATTGTATCAATTCTCTTCTTTTCATTATCCGCAGACTACTAAACAATCTTGCCTAAGCAAATCCTATCCACGAAGTGCATGATGCGGCAACGTGCACTAACAGTGGTGAAAGTCTACATTGAAACCCTGATCTGTGCTTCCTAGTCGTACTTCCACATTCTGTCAACATAGAGGTTATTCTGACAAAAAAAGGAACAAAGGAACAAAGGATTGAACTCACAGTAGTAACACTAGAACAGAGGATTTTAAAACTAACATAATTTTGTTGCTCAATGATTACATTCTCTGCACATGTTGACCAACACATAACGGTGTGCAATTTAGCAAAAAAAGGTTCCCAGATGCTGACGACCAACAATAGTGACAACCACGCAGCATGTGATGAAACTAAGGTGACTAAAAAGAGTTAACAATTACACAAACATGCAAAACACTTTGGTTGGAAGTTCAGTGTAGCGCATTTCCAAGCAAAGCAAGTGTTAACACAACTTACATAACTTGCAAGTGATAGAAAGTTCACACAAAAAATGCACCATCAAAAGACGAAATATGCTGCGTTACACGTAGATGTGTAAGTGCAAAATACATAAACAGAATACGAAACTAAGGCTTGACAATTACACAGTGAAAACCAACATGAGCACAATACATTTACACTGCATAATAAAAAACAACAAAAAATCTGCACAATTAATTAACACGTAACTTAACATAATATACTTGACAATACACAAAATCCAAAGCTGGATTCACAGGTTATGGATTAATCCATAGTGGAGAACTATAGTTAATCCATGTCTGTGAGGCTTGAGACAACACAATAGATTCACTTTAAGCACAGAGAGTGAGAGGTTTTAGCTTTGTAGACGTTACCTCCCATTCCTTGACGTTGAGGTCAGTGATGGGCTCATCCTGTGTCGTTTCTGACACCTCGTTCTTTTTGACAACCATAAACCCGGGCTCTTGTCCCATTCCCCTGACCCCCTCACCGTACATGTCGGGGCTCCACTGCATGAAGAATACATACAGATGGTCTGACCTGGGGGCAGAGACAGGGAAAAGTGCCTTAGTATATGTATAAATATTTTGAAGATCTTTTGTCTCCTCTCTGCTACTATTGCTGAGTCTTTGTCAATCTGCTTTTGTCTGACACATTTTTCAACACAGACATAGTTTAACCTGCACTAATAGAATTTGCTAACTATTTAGGGGCAGTGCAACAAGCGGTAAACGCAGCACCAACTTATTATTATCTTTTTTAGTTGCTAGTGACTGGTGACTTTAAATTGCCCATAGGTGTGAATGGTTGTCTTTCTCATATGTCCGCCATGTGATAGACTGATGACCTGCCCAGGGTGTGCCATGCCTCCTGCCCAAATAACAGCTGGGATTGGTTCCAGCATCCCTGCGACCCTTGAGAGTAAAAGCAGTTAGGATGATGGATGGCTGGATGGATGGAAGTTGTTACAGGAAAGGCTTTAGCTTGAAGTTACTCATTTATATATCAAGCAGGCATGAAGCAATTGCAGTAAATCAAAGAAGATCCTTTTTTGGATTATGACTTTAGCTTTACACAATTTTGGTCTCTGGTTTATTGTAACATCTGTGCTTTATTAATATCAAAATACTGATTTGAACTGTCTTAAAATCACATATTCTGGCAGATTAACTTCCTCAAAGCAATGAAAATAAGCAGTGATGACAATAAATGTGTTTGTGTTCCACGGCTCTTCTATAAAGAAGTCATAAATATATAACACGGCCTGTGTCATGCACTTCAGTGGCTGGTAGACATGAATGAACTGTGGCAGACACAGTAGGTTGAGCTGTATTCAGTGTCATGGTTGTGTATGGCTCAATCACCAGCCTCCCTTTCTTCCCACACCAGTGCCAGGACACTTAAATCATGCAGGTCGCCTCCCATCTAGGTCAAGCTACAGGGAAACTAGCATTGTCTGTGGAAAAAGACTGCAACACCGTTGTGTTGTCGGTCAAACCAGCCTACTGTATGATCATCCTCCCACGCACCTTAGCCTTCTTGCAGTGCCAAGAAAGAAAAGCTAAGAATAATGTTTAGTAAATGTACTGTACGAGCCCTGCCTTATAATACTAGTTTGAAATCTGCCACATCCCTGGGCTATCATCCCCAAGAGCAGACTGCATCACATCAACTTGTTTTCCAGGTGAGAAATGCAGCAGCTAAGCAACCTGTGGATGGGAATAACAACACTTTAACACGCTAGACTTCAGAAGTTCATGGTAAGAATGAAGTGAGTGGGATTTTAGTGTCACTGCTCGACACATTGCATAACCCAGAAGTATTTATGGTACCACGACTAAATAAAAATGACACGGCTGTTTGTCAGATTCAAATGTGATTAGCAGCCGACAGAGCAGGCTGCTGTAAAAGTACAGACACATACTGAAAGCAGGAGACGACTGATCAGATTCACCTTGTGAAATAATTTGCATTTGTCTGTCACTTTGTCTTGAAAAAAGAAAGTGAATGCAGCCACACTGATCTTATAAGTGCACAAGTGCTCGACTGTGCTATGTCCGATAAATGCCAGATCTGGCTCAAATGTTAAATAAGTGACTCATCTAATTAAGCTATTAGTGCAGCTGGGATGAATTCTTTACATAAACACATTATCCAACTTCTGTGAACCCACACACTTGCTTGTAATGTGTCTCCAGTGTGAAGAGCTCTAACATAATTATTGTAATTGCTGATTGCTGTATGTCCTGGAAAACACAAAAAAGTCAAATCTATTTTCAGTTCATTTGCAAACAAATTTCAGTGTTGGTCAGACTTGTGCTCTTTGTGGGTGAAATTTGTTCCAAGGATACGACATTCAGAAAAACATGAGCTTGGGAGAGCTTGTGAACAAAATGTGGAGTATTTGCTGTAGCAGACCCCCTTGTGTGGACAGTATGTGCGCCCCAGTGAAGGTATAAAGTGTGCGTGTGTCTGCTTCCTGCAGAGTGGATGAATAATAAATCATTTTGCTGTCAGGGAGAGACAGCACAGAGAGATGAAAAGAGGCCGCAGTGGGAGTCAAACCAGACAAAGAATACATATTTGATTGGTTTGAAGCATTAAAATGGCTGAAGATGGAGCGCCTCAGTAACTCAGCTGACTATTGTGGTTTGTTCTGGATTGATTAGAATCACAGTGGTTACATTTTTTATTTTATTTTTTCTTCTATTTAAATACTCTTGCATGTGATTAGATAGAAGTCAAGCTTTATGTTTTTAAAGTGTTATATAGGCTACCACAGAAATCATTAGCTTGTATTCAAGTGCATTGCGCCCTGGGTGAGTGGGAGGTCCTGACCTCTCCTGTGGCACAGCAAACCAGTACTCATGCTTCTTGCCCTGCTGGGCATACTGCTGCATGGATGCGCTGGCATTGGAAACAAATGTTTTCTTCATGGGCTTCCCCACCCGGAGACACAGGAACTTATGAGAGCGATGCTTTCGCCTCTGTGCAGACCCTGTACCTGGCAAAAGAAACGTTCACATGGTCAGTGAATCATGAACATGAGCAATGATATTGCTTAAAGGCAATGATAAAAAAAGAAAAGCTTGACATTGTGGGAAATACTGATTTGCTTTTTTTTTTGGCCAAGACCTGTGTGAAAAATTGTCTAATGTTGTGTTTAGGTAAAACATTAGGCTAGTTAGCTCAGGTCAGCTGTTCCCCTGGTTTACTGTATTGATGCTAAGCTAAACTAACAAGAAACTTGCATGAAAACAAATAAGCATATTTCTCCAAACAAGCATTTTGTTCTAAATCAAATCTCTAAAAGCAAAACAAAATAAACAGAGAAAAAACAAACAAACAAACAAACAAATCATCATCTTGACTGAGTATTCTCTCTTCATAACACAATACTTTTTCTCTGACCCAGTTCTCTCTCATCTGTTTACTGGCTTCCACTGGTATTAGTCATTTTGTGGCAGAAAAGTCACAGATGACAGAAATAAATGGAGTAGCACACGATAATTGATTGTGGCGCTGAGCCTTCTGCCCATCGTACATTATCAATGACCTATTACAAGCACAGCCCCAGGAAGCTGAATGAGATCACTGTGCCAGTGACATTACAATGTACAACACAGAGTATACTATCAGATCCTGGTTGAGCAACACAACATAAGTGGTAATCACAACATAATACTAATCTGCTTAGTGGGACAAATTTTATTTTTTGCTATTACTATTTGGAGCTGCTGCATTTACTTGTGTGGGCTGTGCTAATGTGCACTGAATAAAGGGCGGCCCTGCTGTGACTTAGAACTGCTTTTGCAACACGCCTTTCTCTGTCTGTGTGACAGTAAGTGCCGCTGTCCTGGCCTGTTTCTTCCTGGGAAGAAGAGAGATCTTTGTGTAATCACAGCTACGTGAAAAAGTGATGGACGAAAGCCAGTCAGTGAATGTGACTGACTGAGGCCACTGTCAGATAACAAGGCAAGAACTATGCCAAGCGATACTCATTAAAGGATGCTGCTGTGGATTGGACGTTTTAGGCTAATAACAAGTAGATATATCATTACATTGGTTACTACAGTGCAGCGACTGACTTATATACACTGCATATTATTACATCTATATAGGTTCAAACTGATGTTTTTCTTTTGGTTTTGTCTATGTGTTACCAAAAGAACTCTTGTTTTTTGGTGTGATATCTCAAGTGGGATATAAATGTTTGAAGTGACCAAAATACAATCAAGAAACTGACCTAGCTGAATGATCGAAACATCTAAAATCACCGGAGTAATCCTTTAAACTTTAACACATCAGTGAACAGTTTATTTGAGGGAAACAGGCTAAAAATGTCTACATCCATGTGAAATAAAAAAAGAGGCCATTAATTGTAAATAACTGCTCTCTCAATGTTTCTCAATGTTGCTTCAGAAGCTGTTATATTAGGTTTATTCTCCACTTTGGATGTTATAAAGTAGAAGGTGTGTTTGTGGCATTCTGGTGTTTGATAGGCTTTAGCTTATTGCCCAGAGGAGTGGCCCACACCACCACAGCCAGAGATGAAAGAGCTGTGTAAAGCCTCTAAAACCCAGCTAGCTCCACCAAGATGATAACAGCAGAGAGAGGCTGCCATTCTCTTCGTCTTTACATTCCAATTACTAGAGCCAAGGCAGAGCGGAAACGAAAAGGTTATCATGAACCAACACGACAGATGTGATCTAGAAGCAGCCAGAGGAGAAAAATTCTGACTTTGATACTTCTCAGAGGATTAGATTTACAGTCTGAGGTAAAAAGTGACCTGAGGCCAGGTTAATCACCTTAAATGTTTGATTTGTGCATTTCCAAAGGTATAACTAAGACATTTTCTAACTGTAATTAAAGGAGTATTTTTACCCTCTGCAGAGTTCTGCGTGCTGTCCTTTTGTGTCTCTTCCATGTTTTCCTTCTCCTCTCTGCCTTGTTGCATAGTGTCCGTTTTGGAGATGTCTGTTCCTTCATTGCTATCCTCCTGTGGATTGGCTGAGATGGATGTGGTGTCTGTGGCACCAGGGTTGGCTGAGCTTTGGGACTCTGGGCGAGAGTTGCTGCTGCTGGGACCCATGGCCTGGCTAGTGCTGCTGGTGGTGGTAGTGGGTGTGCTTGGTGGCTTCTCTACACTGTGCTGCTTGGAACCCATGGGGGACTGGCTATCATTTTCTGTGGCAGTGTCTGGTGGATTGTCCTCTGCTTTCTCCACAATAGGCTCTTCTGGCTGGCTGATAGAACCATGGGCACTGCCTGGGGTCTGAGAGCTGGTGCTGACTTCCTCCACCTGGGTGACAGTTTGCACAGACTCTGTGGAAGCTCCAGAGGACTTGTCGATATGGAGGTCCTCATTAGATGCTTGTTCCTCCTCACGGATGGGTGACAGCTCGGACTCAGTGAAGACATCTTCAGAAATGGAGCCCTCAGTGCTGCGTGGGGCCGTGCTGCCGCTGTCGTTGGCTGCTTGCTCCCTTAGCCGCTGCTCTGGTTCCTTCTGCTGTGAGGGATGTCTCTCAGTTGGCAGAGGCTCCAGGTTACTGAAAATATGAGAAGGACTGTATCAATAATAAAAATTTACAGGATTTGATTTTCTCTACATGCTCTAAAGGTATACAGCACCTGTAAATATACTGACTGCATAGTTTCAATTTCATAAAACTGCAGGATACAGGGATTAAAATTCTATTTTGTTTTATGTTTAACAAATATGCAACTGCATACAAATAAAAAAAAAACCCATCACAGATTAGAATCTAGCAAGCACTTGTTGCATAGCTCAGTAAAGAAAAGAGAGGTCAGCAGAGAGAGAGAGGGAGGAGGCACACCCAATGGAAAACAGATATTTGCCAGCTCCGTGGGCAACACTCAACCAGCTAAATGCAGCTCTGACCAGACGCCACCAGCCGAGCAAACTGAAAAACTGACTCCACAGGGTTCCTGATGATACACCATATTTGTTCATACATTCATTTGTTTTAAACAACACTAAAAGAGCCAAAGAAAAAAAAAAGAATCTGACAAATCTGTGGGAGGAAACACAAGTGAATCCTCTGAAGTAGCTGCTTCCTACTACATAAAGAGGTGAGCAATACTAATGTAGGTGGGTGAAGGCATACTTCATTAACCTCAGTGTAATTGCTGTTTCTTTTGTATTTTAGTATGTGGGGGAAAAATTAAAGTGTCAGTCAGTCGCTGACGCAATCTCACCATGGGTGCAGCTGAGAATTAATAACAGTGAGTACAGTGAGCTGCATTTCTTTGGGAGAATGGAACTAATCTATATGCATAAAGAGTTTTTTTGTAGAAGTAAATCAGAATTAAAAGTGTTGGCTTTCATAGCTGCATACTTTAAATAATAATATGTGTAGTACACTGTTCATATTGTCAGTTATCTCTCTTACTCGGGTACAGCCTCCCTGATCTTGGGATCAGTGATCTCCTTGTAGATGGCAGCGGACTGCACTTCCTCCAGAGGACACATGATGCCATACTCCTCGCACCCATGGGCCTGAACAAGGGGATCCATCCGGTGAGGGTCAAACATGATGTTGTTGGGTGTCACCAGCAACACCCCGCTTACCGCACCCTGACCACAACACAGAAAATGGGAGGAATGGGTGATGAATAATGACTTCCATCGCCACTTTTAATACATTAAAAAAAAGGAAATAAAATAACATCTTTATCACATAAGCAACTGAAGAACAAATCCATTTGAGGCCACAAATGTTCTAAATCAAGCAGGAGTGCTGACTACTTTAGTGCTTTCATTTGGTACCTGAGAGTGAATCAGCAGTGGTTCAATACCACACACACAGACACACACAGACCAGCTAGGTGGAATTAACTAGACACACATGAAGCCTGACTAGTAAGTATGTGTTTTCAGTGGTCAAACCAAAAACTGTTGGACCAAAACTTAACTGTATTTTGTTTTATTTTTATTAGCTAACAATGTTGTTATAATTGGACTTAATATCAGATCAGGCTTTTACCAAAAGGCTTATTCTTGCCTGTTCAACCATATCGTGAAACTATTCAATTAAGAAATACACTAACGTGGGACACACAACTTTATGAGATGGTATGTGGAATGTGTGATGTTTTTTACAGTATGTTATGTTAAGATATATTATGCTGCAATAAAAACCTAATAGTTATCATTAATTGCTATAAATGCACATTAGGTACTTGATGTTTCACTTTCTATATTTGAAATTGTAAAATGCCAGTTCAAAACACTAACTCTAGAAAGAATCACTTGACATTAATCAATGCAAAATGCACTTAATTTAATCATATAAGTGGAGTAATATCTTAATTAGTCTAATGCTTCCTCATTAACAGTGAAACCAGTGAGGTTTGCCAAGTACCTGCTGCGTGGTTATATATAGTATTTAGTTTGATTATATGATCTGGTTCTAATATGATTTAAGGTGATTCTACTGTAGTTTGTCATGTATTACTGTTACAAACCAAATAGGAAAAGATGCTATTCTGGCCAAAATGTTTTAATGTCTTGCTGTTGGCTGTTTTCTGGACTCTGTTGATTCAGTCAATCTGTAATACGACCAAGAGGTTACAGCATAATTCTAAACATGTTGAGCCACAAACACACACACACACACACACACACACACACACACACACACACACACACACACACAAATGGGTCTGCTTACCATTTCGTCAGTAATGTACTTGCAGTTGATCTTAAGAAACTTCTCTGTGAGTGCCTCTTCCTCCTCGGAGGTGGATGACACCACTCTGGACTGGCGTAGGGCAGAGAACACTGGGGGATGAATGCCTTCTGGTCTGGGAGGGCCATCAGAGTCCTGGAGGAAAAGTACTGCAGATTATCAGTGATACAATACAAAACACAAAGGGCACATGTTACAGTTAAGCGAATTGATGTAATGAATCCAAAACTGACAAACATGTAAAAGCTGTGTTCCACTTTATTTTGCTTGCTGAAAATAAATCATCTCCAAGGATGCATCATGTCTCTAAACAGCATTCAACCAAACTGACAAAATAATATGCACTGTCAAACATGCACAGCTTGGTTCACTTGGTATTACATGGTATAACTAATTTGTGTCTTATTCTATCAAACTAATGTGTTTGGGTCTCTGAATGCATTATCTATATATAAACAGATATTTTCTGCACAGCGGGACAATCAGGTTAAAAGAAACCCAGTGATGAGCCAAACAAATGCGCCTCCTGTGCGCCTCAGCTTCAGAGTGGTAATTAAGTGAAAAACATTCATATGAGAGTGAAGCTTTAATTATTGTCTTTTTTTATTTTTTGCATGACTGAATGTGAATGTGTTATTTTATTACAGCATGCCTTTGAGTCAAGAGAAGGCTTTGGAACTCTGAAAAGAAGGCTCATATCTCTGTGGAGATTCTCAGTCACGCAGGTCACAATCTTTCCACAAGTGCTTTAGTTTAGTTTATCAGTTCTTTTGGGGGAAACATATTCAGATTCAACCAAATCCAGGTGCCATCAAATAGCACTTTTGAGTATAAGAGTCAGAGTATAGTAGAGTTCTAAAGAAAGAAGGTATGTTTTATAAAGATAACTCAGTGACTGCAGTGTTTTTTCCTCATAATTACATTTGTTTTTCTACAATGTGCATAGAGAATAAAGTAATTTTGTGCATCTTCATTGATTGTGATAAATGTACAACCTGACACAAAGTGTGGATGCTAGGATGGAAACAGGAACTGTGGTGGCCTCTTGCCATGAGGAGAAAGACTGACTCAAGTCTTTCTGAATAACTGTCCACAGGGTGAATTATCTGACTAGGAGACACATTGTAGGACAGAGGTGACTGTTGGTCTGATTGTCTGAGCATCCCTTTGCAGGACAGACTCCCTGTGGCACTAAATGACTGCTGAAAGAGACAAATCGGATTGAAAAGATGACAAGAACTTAGGGATAGAAGAAACAGGGATGAAAGTGTTTCAGAAGTGACTAAAATAGAAGAGGAGTGAAAGAGTGGTGGACATAAAGACAGCTAAAGGCAAGGAAAGAGAGTGACTGGTGTGAGGACAAAGAACAAATGGGAAAAGGAAGACAGAGCAAAGTGTGTGGGAGTTAAAATCAAGGGGGATTTTGACCAGGAGTGGAGGGTGTCAAGAGCCGATGGAGAGTGAAGAGCGGTGAAGAGATACAGTAACAGTGAAGAGCTTAGAGAAGAGAGCCCGGGCCTGTAACAACTGTCTGCTGTCCTCCTGACACCCACCCCCGTGCCTCCCCCTCTCTGTCTCCAATTGCAGTCGACAAACAGCCTGCAGCTAATGACCCACACGGATACAAGCAGCCCAGACACTAGCCAGCCAGGGAAGGCTGAGGGGGCTGGTCAATCTGTTCCAGCCAAAACAAGCCTCTCTGGAAAAAAAAGAGAGGAAAAGGCAACTGAAAAATGTGAAATCAGATAACAGGGAGAGGAATCTGAGCTGAAAATAATGTTTCAAAAACATTCTTAAACAAACACGAGAGCCTCTGCTGTCTATGAATGTATCTGAAGCCCAGCTACAAACGGTGTGCAGGAAATTAACCTGCTTGTCATCCACTTAAACTGAACACACCTCACCTACACAACTGCACTTCATCCCTCCATTTCTCAGCAAGTCACATCCCGGTGACTCATTCAAGCTGTCCCTCCAGCTTCCAAGTTTAAATATGAAAAGAGAATGAGCCTATTCTACACAAAAAATGAATAAAGTCAATAGCGACTGGAACACCTGGGAACAGAAACATACAGGTGGGCAGAGATGACCAGTTACAGACGTCAAAATGTGTCCTCTTTAAATGAAATGCATAACAAACACTGTCTCACATTCCCTGCTATTATATCTGGCACATCTGAGAAAGGGGCGTTTTGTGGCTCATCACATGTCCCACAAAGTCCACAGGAGAGAGGACTCTGAACAAACGTTTGCTTTCCATCTGCTGAAAGCTACTGCTCATGAGGAAACACAAAGTTTCTTCTGATGTTTTGCCAAATGTTGACTTGCAAAAACGATCATGTTTCAAATTTGTTCATTTGCACATTATGCTGCTGAGTGGGTGTATAAATATAGTGAAAAGAGGAAACAACAGTGACATAAAGTTCTTCTATTTAACTGGCTGCTAATAGAAACATATTTTCAGAATCAGAATCAGCTTTTTTTGCTGGACATGTTTTTGTGTACCAGGAATATAACTGTGATTTTTGGAAGACTGAGGCATGCACTAAGCTGGGTAAAGATCACTGCAACATAAGGCAGAATGTACAAGCAGGTAGGTGCGAATCAAGTGTACATGTAGATTTGTTTTGTAAATGATAATTAAAGGGGCAGAGAGGTGTGAACTGTGGCGTCAGTCACCGGCATCATCCTGAAGTTGATCACTCGCACATCATTTTCAAAAGACATCAACGTTTTTTTAGACTGTCCTTGGATCACTGTCTCAGTAGTTCAGTTTCACCAGGTCACAGCCAGTGAGTTAGGGCTTATGCAGTTGGTGCGATGGTCATGGCTCTGTATATCATTTTCTTCCTTTTTGCTCTACGTATGGTTTATACTCTTTAAACAGAACCTGCACAGTCATACTGCATCAGAAAATTCACTAATGTTTTACACATCTACCTGAGCTGCCAACAACTCTTTCCTCTCTGTTCTTCCTCCCTAACTACCTGCACTGCTTCTCCCTTTCCTGCTACACGCTGCTATTGGCTGCTTGTGTTGCTTTCATGCTCCAAACACCCTACCTCCACCTGTGTGGTTTACACACAATATCTTGCTTTATGAATTTTCTAGTAATATACAGCATATACTCGATGACTCATTGCTTGCTAGAATGCTATCTGTACTGATAAATACCCTTAACCACTAATAGAAAAGTTTTACTTGATCTTGATCTTGATGCAGAAACTGTGCACAACTCATTTTAAATGACTTAAAATAAAATTGGTATTCATTTTGATGCAATAGCCAGTAATGGTGAAACTGATGACATGTCTATAGTTCCCTTCTCAAGTGGGAAATAACATTGGTATCAGAAATTCTTCATATCTCTGAATTACGAGCTGAAGGATCAAGAATGAGTTTGTGAGTACAGTTGAAATTAAATGATGCAGATGCAACAAATAGCAAATGGTTTATTCCAGGCTGCCAAACTACACCACTAAAACAAACCTGGTTCCCCAGGTTCATATCCTGTGTGTTGTATTTCCAAAAACATGGGAGCACATAAGTCACAGATGCATTTCTTACTCATTTCAGCTATAACTGTATACTAAGACTTAAAGTGCCAAAATCACGCAACCTTTTAGTGCTGGTCTTGATTAATACTGGAGCCCTTTTTTGTTTTCACTATGCTGTGAATTATCTAGGCATTTATTCTGCTGGAAGAACTTCTACTTCAGCACTTAAAATGTGTAAAATGCCTAACTAAAACTGTAAATTCCAATAAATCTCACTTTTTCCTTTGTTAAAAGGCCTAAATAAAATAGGCCTATTCAAAGTTTTACTATCTGTGTTAGCCTTGGGATGATGGGGATTGGGATATTTTTAAGTGTTTCTGTATTTAACATTAACTGTAATTAACAATGTCTTTGTTTCAGTGGTATACAGCACATGCAGTTGACAGATCAATACATCCTACAGACCCTGCGGAAGCTAAAACAGCATTGTCCTGACAGATTTTTATGACCTTATCTGAGCTTGGCCACGACTAACCTATGTCCTGAAATGACCACATTCCAGCAAAAGTCTTAGTAACAGGATTTTTTTCAGTGTGCGACATCAAAGAGAGAGAAGGAGCAGAGTGCAGTGAAGTGAAATGGCTACTGCACTAAAATCCAAAGATGAAAGTGCTGCTGTGCTGGCATCACTTATGAGTAACTGCTGAAAGGGGGAGAGGAGATGAAGGAAGGTTGAAGAAAGTACAATGGAACAGTATTGAAATGGGCGTCCAGCATGAGAAAAGAAGAGGTGTGAAAGGAGAAAAGGTGCTTGGCAAAACAAACAAACATAACAAAACAATAAGGTCTGACATGGCCACAAGGAGGCTCGTCTCTAAGGGAGGACAGACTCACAACCATCTACCATGGAGAAAGCTGACACTGATGCTGGGGACAGGAGATGGGTGTAACAGCGTTAGATGATAGCTGTGGTGGGGCTACAGAAATCAATATGCTTTTAGTTTCCAACCAATATTTCTTTCCTCGTTCACAGTTAAGAGCAGAACAGAAAAAAACATCTAGAAAGAGGCCGTAGTGGCTGTTAAATACGGGTTGCATCCAGGCCATTAAAAGTAAATGTATAAAGTGATATACTGTCATATGTGAGTCAAATATAAATAATAAGATTTAACAAGTTGTGTTGAAATTCCTTATAAATGTATTATATATTAGCTACATTTACTTCTACTTAATAATAATTTCAGAGAGGAAGCCTGCAGATGCCACCCGGCTTTGACCTTGACAGTGACACACAGTACAATCAAAAATCAATCCATAGCTCCACCTTGTGGGCATAGTAGTGTTCTGCACGAGAGAACACAGTGGTTGTGATGCATCACATCTGAAGCCAGACATCATCGGGTACAGTGTGTACTGTTCATATCACCTAAAATTACATCCCAGAACCATGCAGACATCATAATGAGAAAGCAACAAGAAGTCACAAAAACATAGAAGGTTTGGTAGGTACAGGAATTTAGCAGATGATAAATCAGCACAAATGTACCTCTGTGGGAGGAGATATACAGATACATATATCTAAAATTAATCTACTTCTTCTGCTATTTATTTTAAATCCTGCCTTGGCAGATGTCAGGAAAGAAGAAAAAAAGGAGGCAAAACATGTGCCAAAAGAGGAAGACGGAGAAGGTCATAGTAGTTGCTTTTCCACCATGGTGAGTAAGTGTGTGTGTGTGTGTGTGTGTGTGTGTGTGTGTGTGTGTGTGTGTGTGTGTGTGTGTGTGTGTGTGTGTGTGTGTGTGTGTGTGTGAGCATGAGGAAGGTCTGAATAGGACAAAGAGGACGAGCCCGGTCTCACAGATGACCAGAGAGCTACGCTACGCCAGCAAGTTGGTGGCTGCCAAATAATCCAATGACCGCCACACGGAAAGTCAGCTACTCATTCATGTGCACAGACTGTACACACACACGCACGCGCTTACAGACGCATGCACTCCTACTAACACACACAGGCAGTCAGACAGGTCGGCCAACAATCCATGCCTGCAAGATGTGTTACTTTTTGTTGCCAACACCAGCAGGCCAGCAGGCAGACCAAGAGCATGAAGACACTTCAGAGCTGCCTTATCTGGCCTTTAGCCTTTATGATAGAAACACTGAACAACATGAGTGGACGGGAAAAACATTTACCTTGCTTACTGAAGCATGGGCAGTGTTGTATAAGAGAGCCATAAAGCACATGAGTAAGATATTACGTCAAACAGCACCTTCCCCATTTTGGCTGTGTGGGACATTAAACTGCGCAGTTGATGTTTGTCTGAAGTCGATCTTTAACCTTTAATCATATACTGTACAATAAAAACTAGCTAAACTGACCCTCCGTAAACACATTTAGAAAAGGAACAAGAAAAAGGGTGGGTGAAATAAAATCTAAAAGCATTTTGGGGCAACTGTGTGTCCATAAATCTACCTAGTGGGTAAAATGTTGCTGTGCAAGACTGAGCAATGACTGTGATTCATGGGCAATTTTTGAAAGCTGTACACCTGAGTGAGATATTCACAAATGTACCTATGTGGTAACAGATATCTGTAGGGACCAGAGCAGGAGCCTAATTAATGTTTACCTTCAGCTACAACCCCAAAATGAGGTAACGGGGACATTCATTCACTATACATAGTAAATCTATAAAGTAATATGTACACTCAATCTTAGGTTGTACTTTAACATAAAGCTGAAGGAAAGAAGGAATGAAGCAAAAGACTGAAATACTACTAGTATTATCATTTCCTATGAATCTGTTTAATCAGCTTTAATTAATTACCACATTTCCTGGTCCTTTGTGATGTCATTAAATCTTCAACCAATACTCAAGCACCAGAAATACCTTGTCTAGAAAGCACAGCTGGAGAATATGGAGCTAAAGCATTTTACTACATTTTTGCTTTTAAAATTATTAAATAGTTTCAGATAGATTGCAGACTATTACAGCTCTATTTACTCCAATACTTTAACCACTAATTGTGGTTGTGGCAGACTTTTTAAACATCTGGTGCAACGAGAGATTTTTCTCATATACAGAACTAAGAAGCATCTTAAAGTAGTTTCTCCTCAGAGCAATAATCTTCATCTGGGTTTTAGTAGCTATCTGCTGGCTGCATTGCTATTTCCAATACACCTCCCAGAGCCATTTATATGGATAATATCCTCATTGAGATGTGCGTACCGAGCACCAAAATAGGCTAGTAATTAAAAGATGCTGAGGATTCTGGAGGGGGATAAAAGAAGCAGAGTGAGTTTTTAAGGTCCTTCCTGTGGTTAAAGCTACACACCTGAATAACTTCTATATAAGCAACACAGAGTTGATGGATGCAGACACACACTTTCACAGAGAGACAGACAACACAACGCCTCCACAAACACACACACACAGTTGGCACATTGGGTGAGGTAATTTCCCTCCCTTCTGCCTCCCAAGCACACTTCCTCTGCCTGCAGTAATTGCTGTTGGTGCTTGTCTGGGAGAGTAAGCTGCCCAGTTCATTAGCTGATCTAAATATCAGACATGGCATCACTTTTAAAGGCTTAATTTCTCTGCAGTCACAGGCCCTCTCTCTGATCCTCCCCCATCAAGAGCCGTGGAATATGCTCCTCCCAGGCATGACCTAAATAGATAAGTAGTAAATGAACAAGGCCCTTTCTTTTGGCAAGCATGAAGAAATGATCGGAGATGAGAGCAGACCAATGGGGAAAAACGCTAGTGGTGGCATGGTGTCTAAATTCAAGTGGAGCAGCAGTGACAGTAAAGGAGATGGAGACAGCAGTATCCATTTTCTTACAAAGCAGCAAAACAAGACATCCGTTTCCATGGAAACCAGCAAACAGTCATCTTCCTTAAGGGACCACTGCGCTTCCTGTCATGATCAATGATTGGCTCATTCAGATGCTGCAGACACAGCACCTGAGATTGATGGCTCATACTGGTCTTAGAGCTGTGAGTCCAGGACGTGTACGGCTGATTGGACCAGACCAGAAATCACTGCAGACAACATGAAGCCAACCTCCAGCTTGCCTCTTGGTTTGTCACGATACAATAATGGAACTGTATGTTGTGACTGCAAGCAGTCAGAATAACAACAATGTGTAAAGTCCATGTATCCCTGTCTTCATGGAAAGAAAATAACGCGTCAGTATAGCGTGTATTTTATACTGTAAATCTGAAAGGCTGCCATAGAAATAGCGCTAAAGCATAAACATGGCAATAATTGACTGAAGAGTAAAAGCTTCCATGATTGAAGTTACTCTGGAACACTGACTGCACAAGCTATTGTTCCTCCAAGTACATAAGCAAGCCATTTTATAGGATGATTAAATTGATATCCTTCAATAATTTTGGTACTGAACTAAGTCGAAGATCCAATTTACTGCCTCACAATGGTAAATGTAACTAAATGTACTGTGTATAGTCGTGTTCTAGTCAGGTGTCTTTTTGCCAGTTAGAGAAGATTATTACATTACAAATGTTTTCACAGTTTCTTCTTACGTTTCTTCTTCTTATGTACATTCTGACACCACATCCTGATAATTACTAAAGTGTATAGATTACATAGGCTTACGGTGTTTTGATCAGCATCTCCTGATGATTGTGGTTTGGTGACTTTATACACAAATATGAACCTAAGATCACATAATGGAGAGATACAAGGCAATGTTTTTCATTATTTTTAAAGTTCAGATCAGACTCCCACTTTAACATCAGTGAATGTTTTTGCTTTGAAAAGCAGGTATTGTTATATATGGTTACTGGTTATGGTGATATTTATAGTAGAAGTGCAGGTAAACATGGTTATAGGGTTTGTCAGAGGTAGTTGGAGTTAGAGAGACTTGTGAAGAAACACTAGCTAGCTCACATGACTGGACAAACACAGTCAATGTACGGTTATACTATTGATAATGTTAGTTCTGCTTTACAGTTCTAGATAACAGTTTTGGCTCTAGGGTCAAATCTGTTTGATGTGTCTTCTCTAAAAATGTCAGAAAAAAAACACAGATGTAGTAGTTATTATAGTTTTATATTGATTATATAAATGGTATTTATATGGTCCAGGTTACCAAAAGTAGCTTCACCACTACTTTCAGCTGCCTTCATCAGCCATGCGACCAACCCCTTGCACATTGTAGTTAGTGGTCCTTTAAGAGTCTCCTTGTGGAGTACATGTAGGGGATTCCTGCTCGGTGGCACTGTGGCAACTGACAAATCAGAGCAGACTGAAATTTTTGGGATCGAGCCCTAAAGCCAGAGAACTGAAAACAGAGCATTTCAGAAGAGGTAAAAAGAGGTGCTGCAGAAAGGGACTGTATAGAGGGAATGTATTTTTATACCTTTGAGGCATGTGAACATTTACTGATGGAGCCCTGACAAAAAATATAAAGCTGACAATGAGAATAATATTCAGACCCAAGAGCATATATTGAGAATAAAATGTATTTCTATTAGTTTTTTTTAAACAAAACAGATTACTGCATTTTTTCATCAAGGCATTCTAGTCTGAAATAAGCTTTCGACTCTATTTGTAATGACTGTTATTTAATGTCCTAATTTCACAGTCTCACACGGGGTGATTATAGCACAACACAAACTTCAGAAACTATATTTATTGTTACAAGGAAAACACATTTTTATAATACACACATCACTTCCTGTCCTGTCACTGAAAAATACAAGGCATGTTTTAATGGTGCCTCGTCTTTTCTGCCCTTGACAGCACGACCCATGACCCTATTCACACCATGTTCACCATATAGGCTGACAGTGTACCAAGCTTTTAAAATGTGACAGCAGGGATTAAAGGATGAGTTGCTATTTGTGCATATGGTGTGTCTGTGTGTGCGTGTGTGAATGTGTGTACAGAAAGGTGACAGAAGGGTATAGACTCATTCCCACTGGATTGCTTGTGTGTGTGTGTGAATATGTGCTGCATGTGATACACTGTATATGTAGATCAGAGTGATAGTTGATGATGATCATATACATATATATCTTGTAAAGCCTAATACATGTAACCAGTGGCAGATGCAGTGTAAATTGGTGTTTTACAGCTGCTTCATTGACAAGTAACTTTCATGTTAACATATGAATAAATGTGTTATATTCAGCCTTTGTCATTGGCATGACAGCAAATATATGATTTATTATGAATTCACTGGCCTAGCAGAAACTATTTAGATGTTCAATTTTCTATTCTGTTGCTTTGATTAATTACCTTGTTTAGAATTAGTTGAATGATAACATAGTGTAACAGGTTTTCCATCAGGTTTTCACATTTGTCTGAGTGTGTAACATTGTGAATCAGAGTTGTGGTCAACATACCGTCACCTTCTCTAAATCAGCTTCTGAGGAGGTGGGAGACAGGGGGCTGATGGGACTGAGGGAAGGGGAGCTTCCAACACTGGAGACGTACTCGGGATCAGGAACGTACAAAACCTGCAAACACAATCCATGGCTGTATTTACACAGAGGCCATCCTTGTGCAAACACACACTGCACATCACGCATGCATGCACGGATGGAAATAAAAAAGCATCACTCACACACAAGTTAATCACAAGTTAGACAATACAAATAACATAACATCATGTGAACAGTCTCATGCTATTGACAAGGAAACAGACAGAGAGGAAAAGTGACTGTCACAATGGTTAGCTCACAAGTCAGTATTAGCAGTGAAGGGAGTGGGATGTCCGATGGTTTTCATGGAGTTTGAACACATAATTTACATTTGTGAAGCTGACATCATCGCTTAGAAATCAGTCAACTCAAGTGATTGTTGACACAATGTGTGAATCTTTGTGCTTCAGTAAAAAACTTACCATCTCTTGTTATCCGGAGTGATGATTTCTAACTACTGTGTTATTTAGTGACAAAGTAAGGAGATTACTAACTGGTAAAGGAATAGCTTGACGAGAAGATCAATACCACTCTCACATGTGGGTGTTAAATATCTAACAACCTTGAGACCATTATCTTAGATTAGCATAAAGACTGAATGTAGAATACCAACAGCTAACCTAGATCCTTCCAAAGGTAAAAAATCTGTTTACCTCTGTGCACATGTAGGACCTACTAATGAACAACTCCTTGTAATATATTGTATTATCTATTATCTATTATACAGGCATGAGAGTGGTTCTATATCTTCATTTAGTCAAGAAGAATAATAAGCATATTTTTAGTAGTCAAAAGCAAGTACTGTACATACATTTACTCAAGAACTGTACTGCACTTAAATACTTAAGTATTTTCATTTTATGCTACTTCAAGGTTACACTCAACTATATTTCAGAGGCAAATGCAATACTCCATGCAATGCAATACTTGTGTATGTATTTTAACCTACTAGTTAAATAGACTTAACATTTTGGAGCTGAACAAATTAGAATATGAAATATAAATCTAAAGGTTTAAAATGTAATCTTGGGGTATAACTTCTGTGTCATGGAAGGAGAGTTCAGTAAGGGCTCTCCTCACCCCACTGTTTGGACACAGCTTAACCCAGCATTGTTTGCTCAGAGCTGAGATGGGGATGCCATCAGGATTGGCATACAGTCTGTGGCTTGTCTAGATTTGCCTGGATTTCATTTTGATGCCAGAAAATAGAGCATCAAAATACAATTTTGGATATTTGTCACTTCCCCCATTTGACCTATTGCTGAAAAAAGAAACTAGGAACACAAAGCCAGGGAAGCTGGCAGTGTGCATTTGGCATGCTAAAAATGGATAGCTTGTATCACACTGTCTGAACTAAAGCATCTTTAGTGAAATCTAAGCATCCCACATTTTATACCTTTTCACAATCAAAATAGGTCTTTTGCAGTGAAGTACATACTAATGAGACAAGTGATGATGTAATTAGCAGGCATATAAATGGGGATACAGACAGTGGGAATGTGGTTAGTTAGTCAGTAAGTCTTACAGAAAGGAAGCATGTAGCATGTGATGCTATTAGCTAATGTTCCACACAAATTACCACATCTGGGAAATGTTTGGTGAATGATGAAATGTTAGAGAGCTGTTTGAGTAGAGCAGTTAGCGGCTTACTACAGACACAGATACAGTATGAGGTAAATGCAGGACAGAGATGAAGCGATGCAGCTAAATCTATCAGTGAAGGCGAGCACGGAGGTTCACACCTGGCCAGGCACCACTGCTCTGGAGAACAGCTTGTTCAGCTGAACCAGCTCGTTGGGTGTGGTGTCAAACTTGAGTGCAATGCTGTTCAATGTGTCCCGCGATTCCACCTGGACCACAAAACAAGAGAGAGGACACAAAATCATATGCATGCTCCTGGACAATTGATTAAAGCTGTACAGAGAAGACTTGGTTGAGAGAAAAGTTTGAAAAAATAAAGATGAACAGACCTGTGCAATCATCACATAAAAGGTTTTAATGTGGCGTGTTTTTGTGCACGTTAGATTTTGGGATGTTCTGCAAATGAAAGCTGTCAGCTCTTGACCAGGAATAGATTCTCACGGGATATAATACTGTTGGCATAAATATGAACTGACATTTACGTCAGTAGCTGTCTTGTGTTATGTTTTGAGCCACTCAAGCAGCAAAGAAAGATTTTTTTCCCAAGCCACCACAACTAGGCACAACAGGTCCGTCAGGTTTTGGGTTTTTCTGCTTGATATGATAAGGTATTTTTAACGGCCAATGCCAATATTGAGAAATCAATCTGGCCGATGGTCGATATGATACATGTATTTACAGTAAATGAGAAATGCAGAAAATTTGTGAAAGCAAATAAACATTTCTTAAAACCTAAATAAAACATTTAACAATAGAGGTAGCATTTAGTGCAGCATTTTCTTTTCTTTTACTAAACTATACAGTGTATAAAAACAAAAAACAAAACAAAACACTAGAAAAAGTTGGGGATGCTTAATCAGTGTAATTAACAGCAGCATGTTTCTGGTATGTGAGCTCATTTGTGTTGAAATATGTTATGTAAACCACTGTTAGATGCATTTATAACATTTAGAACGTTTATAACATTTTTTGGACTGTTATCAATATGTATATGATTTGTCCAGTACAGAAAATATGTTTAATCATGTGTTTGGCATGGTATGCTAATTAGCCATGTGCTTATGTAAGATAACCATGTCCTCAGATCGTGATATGTAAATTAGCCATGTAGAGTTTGAAGTCCAGAAAGCACTTATCAGCCTATGCCAATATTTAAAAAATTATAATTATCAACTGATATGTTGGCCGCTGCAATATATCAATCAACCTCTAGTCTTATGTTGCATTTTTGTTTGTTGCATTATTATACTTCTAATACTAGTACTTTAACTATATATACATAATGCCACAGAAGAACAATGGTATGTCTTTACCTCCATGTATTCTACATGATTCTTTATAATAAAACGCTAACTTTTTGGCTAGAACATGAAGCTTATCCCTACTTTTAGAACATACAATTTGTGGCCATCAGGTGAACATTTAACACATTTACAAAATGTATCTTGTTTGACCAGCAGCTCTAAAGATGATAATATAATACTGAAGCATAGAAAACCAACGAATCCTGGACCTAAAACCGTGCTTAAAAAGGACTGATCATTTCTGAAAATTGTAGCTCATTAACATTTATGGGGAAATAGGCGATTAATTGACTCATCTGTTCAGCACTAACACAATCATTTAATTTAGCAAATTACCATTCTGAAAGTACGAGAGGTGTTAAGTCGCTATAGCTGAGGTTTTACGCCGGCCGCTGTTGTTGGTACACCATGTGCTCAGCTGCTGCACCCTGCAGTGTGACACAGGTGCATTTGCTTGTCTCCACCAGTTAAAATCCACACAACAGAGATGTGCTTCACATGTCTGAACTAGTTAAGCATCTAACATGCCCAGTGGGAATTTCTACATCCCAAATAAGGATGACAACCGTGTCAGAAAGTGGCTGCATGTGTGAGAATCATTGTATAAGTGAAAAAAGTGAGCTCAGGGGAGATAACCCCCGAGAACCAGACAGGCAGGGCTGACTACGAGCTGTGTATAATTAGGACAAAATAATGGCACTGTGTGTTTTAGTGCAGCAGTCATGGG
>OMLM01014575.1:60884-71509 GCA_900302695.1 Helostoma temminkii
ACAGATACTTTCCATAATGCTTTCCATAAGATATATTTATATATTGTGTAAATTATCATATTATCCACTTCAAATAAAATAACATGATTAAGGATGGAGTCACACAGCAATAGTGGGGCTGTGTGATCAGTCCTACTCATTCTTTTGAATGGAGAAATACATTCAGCAGGGAGTGATCCGTTGTGAGGAAGAAGTTGAATTCTGGTTCAGATTTTTCTGCAACACATCATGATGCAATCTGACAAGGTGCTGCACTGCCCTGTCATGTACAGACAGGTGTTTATTCCTGGTGCTACTTTATATCACAGACACTGTATTTCTGCTTTTTACTCACAAGATCATCACAACCGAAGACCAAACAGTTGTTGCTGTGATAACTTTCCTGTATGGTGAAGTCCAGTTTCACACAGCACTGTGCTGTGTCTTTTGCTAACCTGAAACAACATTCACTCACCAACAAAGCCTCTTGTTTTGTTATAATAAGTTATAATGTAAGTTATAAACATCTATTGGTATCTACAGTCTCTGTGCGACTGTAATTAGACTGTAGTGGTGCTGAAGGCCACAACTTGCAACAACTAGGACTTTAGCCAGCAGTAGCATAAGACTTCAGTCCACTCCACTACACCCTGGCCTCCCTCTCCCTGCTTTGCCACATTCAGATTAATCCTTCATGTATTTGACAAATTACAATAAATAAAGCTACAAAACTAATGGTGAAGCACATATATTTAAAAGAGACCGTTAGAGGAAATATTGTATATCTGCACTACTGTCAGACTTCAGTCTTTGACAACAACACCACTGTTTTGGAGCATGTTTCTGCATACATGCATGTAACATAAATGTTACATATTGTAGCTTTAAGCAAGTACACTGTCCATGCTCAGCATCCTAATTTAGTGTGTTAAAGTAAAGCAATCCTTTTGCTGGTACTATCTGTCATTAACCAAAGTAGGAAGGCTACACTACTGGTAATGAAACAGCTATTTCAGTGAGGACCACAACAGCGGATTGACCAAGCAATAGACTGAGTGACTCACTGTCAGTACCAACTCCACAGTATCTTTGCTGCTGTGGCTAAAAACTGACAAGTTTTTGCTATCTCATCTCATCATGAACTGAATCTGTTTATAAATATGTAACCTTCTTGTATGCTCAACTCCAACACTGCCTCACATACTGTATTTCAGCTGTGCAGAGTTATGGCAATTCTAGACATTAATAGGTATTAAACAAGCTTTGATTTTCACATCTATGACCATGGTAAAAACTGAACAACAGCAGCCCTCTGGCACAGCTTATGACTGCCTGTAAAGGATAGAAATACCAAGGTCACATTTTCTAAACAGAATTAGCTTGCCAACTACCTACATCAGAAATCCAATATAAATGTCAGGTGATTAGATAATAGGCTTGTTTCGCAATACAAACAATATTGCTTTGCCAGTAGCATTTTATGGCCTGTGAGCAAAAAGTGATGTGAAGAACAGGTGGCTCACTTGTTGCAATGCTGAGTGCATAAAGTAAAAGTATTCTGAGTGTATGAGGAATGTGTATATTTGGTGTATATTCAGGATGAGGAGGAGGGGAGGACAGGACAGAGGAAGTGTCAGAAAGTGGGTTTCAAAGTGAGGACCTGCACCTGATTGTGTAATACCAGTTGCGTATTGATTCAAATTATGGAGATACTGTATATCCATGTCGGTGCCTTTAGTAGAGAACAAACTACTAAACAAAAACAAGTGAAAAAATTGCAAATTATTAAATACTACAATTGCATGGTTGAGTCATGGAGAGCTGACATGAAGGTAACTCATGACAAGTCAAATATTATCTTAACATCAAGTTGTTTGGTGCACATGACAAAGTTATTGCAGCGAAGAGGAAATCTTTCTCATGTGAAAAAAGAAATCACACAGGGTTTGTGTATGAAGACAGTGCATACATTTTATTTATGGCTTACTGTGAAAGAATTGAAGAATATGTAGATGATGCAGCAAAAAACTTGTACCAATTTTAAATGACTAGATCAAATTCAATAAATTCAACCTGTTTCTCTAATGACTTTAAATGTTTTCAGCATACGGGAAGGTAAAAACACATATGGTTCTGATTAATTTTCATATCAAAAGTCCCACGGAACAAAAACCAACACATCCTCCTTACAACAGCAAATGTTAGTTTTCTTAATCGACGGTTCCACAGTCTCAGAAAATAAAGAAAGAAAAATGACATCGCTGTGTAAAGACCAGACCGTTATTGCTGTCTGACTCTAGTGCTACTATAAGGTACAGTCTTTCCATTGTAATAAATATACAGCAGTGGATCTAGTGGAACTATCAACTTAAACACAGTGAACATAGTGTGACAGGCAACGTCCCTTTGCCAACACTCTCAGTACCACTCAGCTCTATATTACACTGTCAGCCCCCGCAGTCCAGCCTATACACCACTCAGCCTCTATGGGAAACTTTGCTGAACTGCATTTTGTGTATGTGTGTGTGTGTGTGTGTGTAACCATGCTCTAACAGGAGGAACTGGATCTGCCCTGTCATCCTCATTAACACTCTCCCCATGTTGGCTAATCACACTCCTGTTGTGCTGTTGATAATGCAGCCTAACTTCTTTCACACAGCGACGTGGTTCTCTTTTCATGTTAAAATATGGACTCCAGTCTGTAGTGAGCTGTTACATGACGGTTTCCATAGTGACAACCTAATGCAGATTTAGTGGGGAGAAAGGTGTTATTAAAAAAATACAGCGTGGCAAACCTGTCTGCGTTAGACCTCCAGCTTCAACTCACATTGGTCTGAAGGAAAAGAAGCAGCCCTCTTTTAATCATAATGATATATTAACTATCTTATCTCAAACCGTGAGGTGTTACAAACAAATAATAAAACATCAAGTTGTAAACCTTAGATAAGGGCTTTAGATATTAAACCTCAATACTTCGCTACTTTGCTACTGATTCGTAGCAACAGGTTTTGGATTCATTATATATTCAAAAAAACTAAATGTACATATTCTCTGATCACAAAAACAAAAACTTTGCTTCAGATTAACTCTTGCTTGTGCTTAGACAATATTTATCATTTGAGAACTTCAACTTCTTTTATTATATGATACATGACTGAGAGCCTACAGTTACAGCAGCAGCATTGTACCTAGTGAGGCTTTGAGCTAAATGCAAATGTTTGCATTGTTGTAAAGGGGAAAGCCAATATGATAATGCAAACATGCTAGAAAGCATAATGGTTGTCAGTGTCAAGAGTGACACTTGAAGCACTGTCCGGAAATCACAAAGAAGAATATGATTATCTGTACATAATTTTATAGAAATTCACCCAATATCTGTCGAGCTACTTCTCTACGAAACAAAGCAGCAGACAACATCATGCTTAACGTACCACAATAAAGTTTGTTTTTAACTAAAACACCACAGTTGAAAGCAGCTAAAAAACAGGAGGTACTGTCTGGCTACCAAGCATATTACAGAATTTTAGTTCACTAAACTGTGAGTCCTCCAACCACTGCTGTTAAGGTTATTGCACCTTGAGCAGTATTTAAAGTTGCGAGAGGATGTGTGTATCTGTGTGTGTGTGTTGTTGTGGGACATGCACAAGCAAGACTAATCAGGGCAATACGAAACATATACTGTACATAATGTTGCTTGCTGTAGCTTCCAAAACAATTATGTGATTTATCTTTACCGTGACAGTAATGGAACGCCATGACTCAACTGATCACGGGATAATGTGCAACGGAGCGTTAATGACCAGTGTCTATTCATTATTATTATGTAATCACCCTTAATAAATGAAATAATCTCTGGACTGCCTCATGAGAAAACGTGCAATGGAAAGCAGATGGTAAAAAAACTGAACAGGTTAGCCGTGTGCACACTTGTGTCATCCACCTTTGTCATTTAAAATCACATCCATATCAGCTTAAGTCGCCTTTGGAGCCCAGGCACTCTGCACCTCGACAGCAACACTAACCTCTCAGGTTACAGCTCCAATCAATAGCAGGAGAAGTGATGAGCTCAGCTGTGAGGAACACAAACTCTGCAATATAAGATGTTCTTATTGAGCCAAAAGCCATTTGTCCTGTTTAAGAGTCAAGCTTTTTAACAGGCTTGCATATGGTAAAAAACAAATAAGTAAGGTAGTATGCTGGAAGAGAGTTGTAATGTAGTGGGAAATACTAGGGTAACACTATTATTATTACAGTATTTAGAAGGAATTTGCTCATAATAACAGGTGCAGTTACATCACTGTATCTACAGTAAGTAGATTTACTTTAGTTACTGGGTAAGCCCATATCACAGTTTAGGGGATAATGGTAAATGCTGACACAGAGTAGCACAGTAGCACAAGTACATTATATAGCAGCATAAAACTAACATTACCTAACATTAACCATTTGCTACTGACCAGACCAGCCCAACCAATAATGTTTTACTGCTCATAAACCAGCCTTACTTGGTTTGGTATGGTCAGTGTCCTATTGAATTACAGCATTTTAACACATTTCTCGTGATTTAACACATGAATTAATAAGTTTTAGTTTTAGCATGCTATAACATGTGCGTTGTATATATGTGAAAACTTGATATTTGACTTTTAAAACTGTAATGTTTGAATGAAATACTTTTTATTGTAACTGTGTATTTATAATATAGTATTACAACTTTTACTTGTCTAAAAACATCTTTCCTGCTGCTGTTATAAATAAAGGAAATCTGTAACATGAGGAGTAAAATACTTCTTATATGTAGTACACCTGGTGCAGTGGTTAGTATTGTCGCCTCACAGCAAGAAGGTCCTGGGTTTGATTCCCTTAGTCCAGGGACTAAGCGGTTCAGAAAATGTCTAACGGCAGTCTGTAAGGAGTAACAGAGACTGCATCATCAACAGACAGACTGAGTTTCCATTTAGCCAGACAGACCCTGCTGAGATCAAGAGGAAAAAATGAAGACGGTGTCTCCCCAAAATAAATCCTCACAAATACAGCTGCATGAGTAACTACCACATAAAGGATGTCTTACAAATAGTTCTACTGTCAAATGCTCATCCTTTGCAAAACTAACTCCATTTAGAAGTACAGCTTAAAAGCAACCATATAGGTGTGCTAACAATCAAACATTTACCAGTATTCAAAGAGGAAGTTTGATCCTTGACCTGACCTGAAGACTGACCTTATTCTTTGTAAGCATCAATCACATGGTGCTGTCAGTGCAACCCCACAGTGATCAGTGTGTCAGAGCTGACTTCACATTCAAGTCTTCAGCAGTTACTGATACTAAAACTTTGGATACCCATGGCACTTGTTGTCATCATGAGCAGTTGCTTGAAGTCCACTATTATTGGTTTTTGACCACGGTGAGCAACCTGTGTTCCAGTATCATGTACGAGATTCATTGTTTATGGAAATAAGATGTGATCACCGGCAGCCAGTGTGGTTAGCCTACATTTACTTAACTGAAGCTCAGGTGTGGTGAAACCTATTTAAGAGCTGTATTTGCCTTATTGGCAATCATGTTACCCACGTATTTAAAATATTGATTCTTCAGCGAGAGAAATAACATGACCAGGTGTTCCCTCGCCTTCTGAAAATAAAAGAGTAATTTGATCAAAAGTCTCTCCAGTGATTCACTTATACGAGTAAAATCCTCCAAGTCTGAGTCAATGAATGGAAGAGCAGCTTGCTCTGTCATAATTAACACAAGCAAACAGGAAGCGGTGCTACCAAACCTTAAAGCTTCAAAGGATCTCTTCAGAAAACTCTAGCTGACGTTGCATCCGTGCTTTCTATGGTTTCATTTGGTTGGTGTTTTCATAAGTAGGGAAATTACCACAAAAGGTGTGGAATCCTTGGGAATAAGCAGCACACATTTCCCAAGGCTCTTTTCAACCGGAGTGATGGGGATGCAAAAGATGCAGTTGAGTCACTCAGAGCAGGTCTTAATTACCTTCCCTTAAATGATAACTGTACTCAGCATTTGTGGTTGAAAAATCTCACAAGTGGTAATCATGAGATACTGTACAACGCTGTTCAGCTTACTGGCCAAGTGTATGTCTGATTTAAAGCATTTTAGGCCTTTCATGGTACTGACTAACAGAAATGACACATACCTCAGGTTGTTGCATCTGTGTCTGTATTTCCATCTGGACTGGTTTCTATCTCTAAACTGACCTCCTTTCTAGTTTGTCTCACAGGAGATGCATCATCCTGTTAGTAGGACAGACTGTCATCACTTTGGTGACAAAGTCCTTGGAGAAAGCTACAGTGTCAGTGCAGTCATCAATACTATTGCCACCGAAGGTCAAAACCCAAAGACAGTCCGATAAGAGAAAAGTAGGTGTACAGTTATGTGGTCCAACAATTCCACTGGGATTGCTGCCACTTAGATTTTCATGACAGAGCTATAACAGACCCCAAGGGTGTCTCCAGTGGTTATGCAGGGCAAGTGACACACTGATGCAAACCGCTCAAGGACTTTTGGGATATTAAAGTGATTAAAATCAACTATTACAGTGGTAAGGACATCAGCAGATTGTACTTTCTGAATCATTCTGATAATTGCAGCAGAGTTGGTGTCAGCCAGGGGTGATGTGAACAGTGACAAATTTGTGAAGACCCTGGGGACAGAAAGTACTTAAGAGATGCAGAGGAGAGTTCAATGTCAGGAAGACAAACTTGCTCTTGCTCAGTGGCCCCGGTGAATCATTTCCTATGAATATACAGTATGGCCCCACAATCTGGTTATGCAATATTATGTCCGCTGTGAGAGTACAATCAGAAGTCTGAATTGTTTTAAATATATAAATAACTACAGGACCTGTTTAGAGCAGCAGACTATTTCAATTTCAGGCAATGTTTCCACCATTTTAATGCAAGCTGTTGTTATGGGTTTTCTACAGTGTGCCATCCCAGACTAGTGGGTTGAGGTCTGGGATGGCACTCTGTTATTACCCAAATACTTCTGGACCTAACTTTAGTTAAAGCCAGAGATTGGGTTAAAAAAAAAAAGGGAGACTGATATAAAGTGCCGATTCAAAAGCCATAACTTATGGACTGCTTTATTCAGAAGCAATTCTTCCCTCCCGGTCATAGATTTCATCAATAACTCTTATAACAGCAGATGACTGCACTTACTCTGCTTTATGACTGTGGAGCAGTATGGAAGTCCTGTATGTTGGACTGTGGATTAACAATGCCAAAGGTTTGTAATAAAAAGCTTATTTTCCACCTGTTAATCTAATGTCAAAACAGAAGAACCACCTTTCAGAATATCCCGTCTTTAGAGTTTCTCCACAAACTGCCAAAATCAAATCAGCAGAAACACAGTATCATATCAAACATAGACTACTGTGTCTGCTCAGCTACTATCATTTTAGGTGACACTGAGGGAAGACTAATTTGCTGTTGATTACAGCTGAGACAGGATGGTCAGATGATAATCTGCAGAAGCACGCTGTGCTGTAGCGTGTTTCAACGCCTGCAGTTCAGTGTTCAGAATATACAATGCATCTTAAAATCCTCCCACTGTGTTTCGAATGCTACTTTCTACACACGTCAGCCACAATACTAAAAGCACTGACAGGCGAAGTGAATAAACCTGATGATCTCATTACAATGGTACCTGTCAAGGTGTGGGAAATACAGCATTAGACAACGAGTCAATGTGTTGAATGCAGCAAAAATGGCCAAGGATGAGAGTCTGAGTATCAGTAGTAGTCAGTCAGTGGTAGTCAGTACCTACCAAATGTGGTCCAAACAAGAACGACTGGGGAACCAGCATGGGCACCCAATGCTTACTGATTTACATGAGGAGTGAAGGGTAGCCCATCTGGTGTCATCCCATAAATTGCTGAAAAATCAAACACACAGTGCATTGCAGCTTGCAATAAACCAATATCTGACATAGCTGCATTAGGTTGTCTTTATTAAAAACATAAGAGACACCAAAGCGCTTTCACAGTTTCGACATTTGTTCCTCTGTAGCTTCAACATTTCACAGTCTTGATAGAGCAGATGACTTACATATGAAACTCAGTTCATCTTTAATTAGACTACACATGAAATATGAGCTTTGCCTTTCACTGGCCACAAAAACGCTTCTGTAATGTGAGCTCAAAAAGTTCAGTCTCATTCCTCATTCAGCAATCAGAGCCCAAAGAGAGTCTATTACTAAATGCAATGCGACTACAACCTCTTTATCAGTGCTTACCCTGTCAAAGAGCGTACTCTACCTGCAAGGTTCCTACGCTATCTCTGTATCTCATCTCTGACATCATCACTTCAACTACTGGACTCCACATATATTTAGTCCAATTCTTCCCTCCTGAATGGGACACTAGCCTGCAGACACAAGCTGTCCCTGCAGAACACTCTGCTCTTGGAAGAGAGAAACTTAGGGACTGCTAATGAACCCAACACTGCCAACCGTGGCGTTTCAAGAGCAGAGGAGCATGTGCCTGATTAATCTTTGTCCTAATTAGATTGAACAATTAACCTGCCTGCCACAGAGATATGGAGCCTGATGACTCTGCAGGAGCTGCAAACACCCTTTACAATAAAAACGGAACAGGATGAGAGCGTGCCCTCGTACCGCAACTTTCACTGTGTTTTCCAACAACCAATTAAGGCTACATGACTAAAACAGCATTTATTACAATGCCACACGTTGTAATAAACTGTGTGGCAGAGAGCTCTCATCAGTTTTACATTTTCCCCTCAAATAACGCTGCATTTCTCTGCCTTTAATTCAAAGTCAGAGAAGGCACTGATGGCTCTCATTATAAATTTTGTGTCAAAGGCAAAAGGGGAAAAAAAATCCGATCTTCATTAAGATGGAGATACTCCCTGATGTGGAAAGGCCTCGAGGACATACTTGCTCGCTCACTGACTGGATAGTTAAGCACGAACTGCCTGCTGATCTGAAATATTTGGAATGCCTCAGTTATTACAGACAGTGCATCCTCAAAATAAAGCGGACAGGCAGAGAGCAGCCACTGCAGACGTTAACTTAGCAGATTCTTTTTGAATTACAATCAGTTCAAATATAGGAAATCGGGCAGTGAAGCAAACATGGAACCACCAGTCCTGTGACTGCACGGTCCAGGAAGTCTTCAACAACATGTGTGTAACAGCTAGTGTTATGCAATAGGTTTGCTTCCCATGTTTGGCCCAATGCATGCTGCAACTGGTACACACTAAACTAAGGAAGTATATAGTGCACACTGTAAGAAGTATGTACTCCTCTGAGCTTTCACTTTGTAGTAACAGGATTCACATTTTCTCACCATTACCTACTGTACATTCAACGTCAAAGCTTTAAGCAAAACTATAATATGCACTCTGTAGCGTGAAGTTTCTATTTTTTAACAGAACGATTGAAATCAAACAGTGGACCGTCACGTCGCTCTTTCAGCTGGTGATGCTATTTGCTGACAACAGCACTGTTTGAGTTGTCAACCTCGTTCAGATCGTTAAACGTCACACGCCTGCATGTTCCAGTGATTTCAGTTTTTGATAAGACCGCCGTACTCAATGCCAGCAAAGTCAACTTCTGCGTATCGCTCCGTGCAAAGGCACAACACACAACGTATTTCAAGGGCGGATGGTTACGGAAATAACAGGCAACACTAACGTTAAAAGTTATAATTATGTTGTTATAAGCGAACCTCGCCGAAATGTAGAGCGAGAGTTAAGGTTCATTTGCAGACCCTAACTTGTTAGTACCGCTCATGAAAAGTATGTACGGACCGAGCAAAGATTATCCTCTATACTATTTCAAATGGAGTTTGGTACTAAGGCTTTGCCCTGCAGCAAAGACTGAGGTAGAGGTTTCTGTAAACAGTTGACTACGTGTTCAATGTTACGGAATTCAGTGTCAGACTGACCTGTTCTAGAAGAGACGGTGTTACTGTCGTGTCTTGTCCCATCACGGTGCTGCTGACTTGGGCCAGTCTCCTGTCCGGGTCCAGGCCACAGTTTTTGAGAAATTGCGTCCCTGACAACTCTGGCGCTGCCCGTAATAGAAAGTATGTAGTCCATGCTGTTGCAAAAACTAGCAGGTAGCTAACAACAACACTTAAAACGTTTAAAAAAGCTGGTAGTCATTGCATGAAAAGCTGTGTTGGCAACAAGGAGGCGACAGGCAGACGTGGTGGGTAAACCTCTGACACTCTGCACATTCCTGAACAGGAACTATTTCAAATACGTCAACAAGTGCTAACTTTTTTCGTCCTACTGCGCAACGCATTTGGTCAGTTTACTATGAAAGCCCGTTTCCTGCACTTCTGCCACCAATGCAGAGTTTGTAAGTAACTAAATACATTTACTGAAGTACAATTATGAAGTACTTGTACTTTAGTAAAAATCGTGGGGAAAATCGTGTACTTTTACTCCACTACATTTATTTTATAGTTACAGTAATTAGTTAATTAATATTAATATTAATAAATAGTTAATAAAAGACTTAAAGACGCAACACATCTTTTATATTTATGTTGTCAACTTGCACTTTTACTTGAGTATTGAGTGTGTGTACTTTACACACCTCTGATAATAATTATGAGATAAAAAGTCAAAAGTTTGGAATAGTAAAGATTTAT
>OMLM01014575.1:79413-98126 GCA_900302695.1 Helostoma temminkii
TTAAAGATCCACATTGCCACTTAAGCAGAGGTCTATATGTTAAATATACGCTACTGCAACTAATCAGTTTCAATTTGCAGTACATGCTTCTAAATTCAATTAACTGTTATGTAAATGTCATTCATAACTGCGTAATGGTTTATTTGCTGCTTAGAAGTGCTGACTAATTTACTCAGTTTTGAGAAGAAATACTGCTTTGCACTAACTGATGTTACATAAACGGGGTTTCTACGTGTTTTAGTGCCGCCCGCCTCGGCACCGATGCACGCACGTTAGGTAGAGGCAAAATAGAGCTGTTTTTAAATAATAGTGGACCACAAATTCATGAGTAATAGGGAAACAAATATCAACAGTTATGTGTAGTGTCAGGTCTTATTTTCTCGAATGAATCAATACCAGGGGCTGGTGCTAGCGTTCGAGAGTAGAAAACTGCTTACTCTTCATTTGAGCTGTATGTAATCAATCCTTGTCAGAGGATGGCTAGAGTCCTTTCCAAACTAAGCGGGGAAACAGTGGGATTACTAGGTCTGTGGCATTTATAAATTGAGCTGAACGAGAAGAGGGCCACCAGGAGACTCCTGGTCAACGTAATTACACCGGCAGGCCAATAAATCTGACCCACGGATCTTTTACAACATCACTGCAGTGAGCCTCTTTCCTTACGTTGCATTCTTGCACTAAAGAAGAAAAAGTTAATGTTTGTGTTGATATCAAGAGTAAAAAACGAGAGAGAAGAAAAGTGGATGTGTGAGTCTGCATTTAATGCCCTTGAAACAGGAGAATGTGAAGTGCTCTTTAAGTCTATCTAATATCTTACATGAAGGACACAGGAGCTGCTTAAAAGCATGTAATTGATTTAAGGTCTGCGTATATTGTCTGGGGGGACATTTAGAAATGATAAATGCCAGACATTTATCATTTCATATATACAGCAAAGGGCTTTTGTGGCAGAGCTAAATGCCATATATGTGTCTGGTACTGATCTTCATGACACTGACATGTCCAAGTCTTTGTCCATATGTGGCCCTTTGATGGACTGGCAACCTGTCCAGGGTGTAGCCCGCCTCTCGCCCCTATGATAACTGGAATTGGCTTCAGCACATGGATAGATGACATGTCCAAGGATAAGTGATTTCACATCTCAGGTGTGTGAGTGACTTGCATATATATGGTTAGTTTGTGAACAGTTAATACGAATGTTGACCTCTGCTGTAATTTCTTGGTGTCTCAGTATTGTAAATATGTGTAGTAGTCGCTGCAGCTAATTCTGCTTTGTTATGGGTATTACAGTTTGACATATTCTTTTCAGAAGGAATCTTCCTCCAGATACAACCTGGTCAGCTGAAGATTAATGGAACCAGAAAGTATCACATCCTTTTTTACACTTTCTAAGAGCACACATACAGACAAGACCAGCATTAATCAATTGTGGCTTTGTCTGACCATCTCATGTCAAACAAACTGCTTTAGACTCATGCTGTTAGGTATTTTTTTTTAATTTTCATCACCTTTTATCTCTTGTTATTATGTGTGGCTGTGACACAAAAAACAAGATTTAAACAGCACTATAGAGAAATTATTAACTCAGCAAAGCAGCAGCTAGTCTGGTCTGGATTAAAATATGCAGGGGTCTTGGAGATAATAATTGCAGCGTAGAAAGTCAAAAAAACATAAGTGACATTCTGCACCGGTATCTAAGTTAGTGTCAGAGCTGCACCATTGCTACCTTAGAATGACTACTACTAGCATACTATTAACCTTTGTGGAAACATTTTTTAAGCCCTCCTGAGGGTGCTGTGAAACGTGTGTGAGTGTGTGTGTAAGTGCAAGGCCATCTGCATTTCTTAAATGGCAGTGTGGATAATAAACTAAGCTGAATGTGAGGATATACACACCAACAACTAGGACACTAATGCCTGTCTGAGGCAAACAGACAGACTAATGTCTTGCAAACTCCATCACACCTGCATCATTTCAAGCACTGCAGTACACTTCACAAGTACATGGGTGCTGAACAAAACAAATTACTACTTTAGGTTTACACAGAGAACAGAGAACCTCTAGCAGTATCAGATATCCCAATTAAGGTTTGCTAGAAGTGTGATTTTGCTGCCTCTGGTGCAGTTTAGAGTCAAAGCAGCCCTGGAGGCACATTCGCTGTCAGGCTTTTCTCATCAACACACAGTGTGCAGACTATAGTACGCTGTGGGCAGCGTCACTTTCACAGGATTAACTGAAGGTCCTTGTACAGAATCATCCAGTCTGTTGTAACCTCCCAGTGTGTGAGAGACCAAACTCGCACACTTTTTAAAATAGTGTCCTGCAATAAACCACATGTACAATTGCATGAAGGCAACTGAGCATGCTATGTTGTACACCTATATTATGTTGCATTAAAAGTAACATACAGATTTGAAGAATAAATTCCAGTGGATCATTGGAAGTCCAATGAAATAGCTCAGACATTTTTTTTCCATTGTTCAATGATCATTATGCACCTTTTGACAACAGCTGATTGATACTGATGATACAGCATCTGGATTTGATAAAATACCTTTAAACTCCAACACTATCATATAAAGCTAATTCTCATAGCACTACACAACTATCTAAATCAGTGTGGTTTATCCTAGCTTTCACTGAGTCACTAGCTTTGTGCTAGTCAGTGTGAAAACACTTGGTTTTTGGGAATTACAGATTTTCCACCAGTAGTTGCTCTCTGTTTTACCAACTCCCCCCATCCCTCTCTAAACACTTGCACTGTACAGCACCGACTACTCGCCACCTCCTGCATGTTGCTACTCACTCAGTGGTTGCTAGGAAGTGTAGGCTACAGTAAATACTGATTTTTCAAACGAATACATGCTGTCAAAAAGTGATGGAGACACAGTGGAAGGGAAAAGCGAGTGATCTCGACAAAGACATACAGACAGAGGGTGAGGAAGCGACAGAGAAAGGCAGTGTGGGACGAAGTGAAAGTAAGAGTGAATGGGAAAAAGACCCTTTGATGGATTTGTGGTGGAGCTTGGCTGCCTTCTGGTGCTACGTGACCAGCCTATAGCGCCAAGGCAAGAAGGCTCAGGCTTATCTCAGTGCACACAAGCAGCTCTGCTGGCATGGCATGGCTGTGGGTGCTGCTGTCAGACCGTGACAGATAGCTCTTACTCTCGCTCTCCTCTCTAATTTACATTCTCTCTCACCCATTCACTCTCTGCTCCCTCTTCTCACTCATTCAGTTCAGAGGAGCAAGTAAAGGTTTGATACTGATGCACAACATGGGGATGATTCATATTTAAGGTGGGTCTCAAAACAGAGGAGTGGCCTCCTTTTCCCTATAGTTGGAATTCCACCCGCTGTGTAATCACAGCAGGGTTGTGGGTGAACAGCATTTTTCCATTTGCCTGGTTTAAATGTTAAGCTTATACCCAAAAAGGATAAAACTGAGGTAAACCTGTACTAAAATAATGTTGCTTAAAAGTTCCTTTTAGACCCCACATACTCTTACTATGTGAGATTGTTTTAGATTGAGACAGTGGAATGGTGGCAGGAAGTACACAGACATGTACAGTACTTTACAACATGTAAGACATCAGAGACTGATCTAAAAGCATTGGTTTGCTAGCATCGACAATCATGGCAGTCATTGTTCTCTCTCCCTCTCAAAGAATGAAGGAAAACAGTGAGTCATGCTGAGTTCACTGGCATCATTGAGTATTCAATCTTCGTTTTTTGCACACTGTGTTGTGTTGTAATTTGCAAGTCATACAGCTCCTGTTTATGCACCAATCTTCAGTCAATACTTTTAAACAATTTTGCTAAATTATACATATATAAAAAAGCTCTTAACTGAAACTGAAAGAAACAAGCTTTTGTGGTGTCTCTTAAGTTCACTGGCAAGTCTGTGAACTGGCACCTTCATGGCTGTGCCACAGATGTTCGAAGAGGTTTCAGTCATGGCTTTGCTTAGGCTGCTCCCCCGTCTCCTGAAAATACTGTTCCTATGAAACTAAACTGCATCCACGATAAAGTTTTATTATGTATATATATATATATATACTAATATAAAGATATTGTGATGGAACTTATTTCTTGGATGAATAAATGAAGCACTACGTTTATGAATAAGCAGCCAGTCTTAAGCATGTGTTTGGGGTGGATGCAGAGTATATAATGTGCAGGACTGACAAACCACAATCTGTCCCTGACCTTAACTCAGTAGATGTGAGAGCCTGAATCTATTTAATCTACTAACGTTGGAGTCACAAAACTGTAAGATCAGAGATTTTTGCGGGAAAAAAACTCTTGTACTTGTAGATGTGCACACTGAATCTACGTTAAGTACACTCCACACAAAAATATCTTTGGTGTTGCAGTTTAGTTGTACAGAAATATCATTTTTAGGAAGTCAGGCTGTCTAAATGCACACCAGGGTGGTCACGGCTGTATGCTTCTGGGTCATTGGTGCTCCCTGTTGTGCTGGAAGTTGCCCCTGTGTCAGGTCGCTGTGGAATAAGGCCCATATTTTTTCATTTACTCTTCCAATTCTTCCATTTGAGACCACTGTGCTAATGGGAACCACTGCCATTTGTGAAGCTTTACAAATGGCTTTATAACCTTGTCCTTATCTATCTCTCCCCACAATTATACTGAAGTGGTCTACACAGAGTTCCTTGAAGTTTCTTGAACTTTTGTCAATGGGATTTTAGCTTTTGAAATATTCCTACTAAATATTAATTTCTTAATATTTAGTTATCAAACTAAATGTTAACTAGCAAGTGAAAACTTGCTAGTTAATCCAGAGAACGCTGCAACACCAAGGTTAAACACAATTTTTCCATCCTTTGAAAAAGGTCACAGATATGTAAGTCGTCCCACTTCCATAGGAAAAAGAAAAAAGAAAGATGTCTCACGGTGGCTTGTGTGTAATTGCCACCTCTGGCTACAATCTGGATGTTTAAACACAAGAGACAAGCCACCTGAGACAATTACATCAAACACAGGACGAGAGCAACACTGATGTGGTGCCTGCAGCACTGGTGACAACTGTCAACATCCATAGTGATTAGCTCCTTGTGATATCATGCTGTGACTACGCAGCTGCTGCTGAATTCTGGAAAATACTGTTTTCAAGGACAAGTGGTTCAGCTTTGTGTCGCCACGCAAACAAACATGCAAGTATCAGAAGCAGAGGAGCAACAAGATGGCGACTTAACACCGCATCTGACACGTCCTTCAATCTATTGAATAGCTGTTAATTAAATTCTGGCCCCTGAGTCCCTTACATGAAACTGCATATCAAGCAAGGCATGGTGGGAGCCCGCAGTGAGTTAGTGTATTGCTACACCAGCACCAGTTGCTCCCCTCTTTGAGCCTAATGTAATAAAATGTCTCTTCTCAAGACTGAAGCCAAGGTTGCAGCAATCGTCGGTGTTGTCTGTCTGTCCTTGAGACAGATTATCCTTCTGCCTGTACCCACAGTCAGACACACAGGAAATACATTAGAGGATAACAAGGTACACACTGTGAAGATGGAAAGAGTGAGAGAGAGAGGGGAAAAGGAAGAGAGGAAAGGGTGAGGGAGCAGAGGTGGAACCTGACAAGAAAATGGTAGATACAGCAGAAAAAACAGGATGAAGGAGAATAAAGTGCAGAGGGATATAAGGAAGGGAGACAAGTGCAGCAGCTCTGCTCTTAGAAGCCATTATCTGCTGTGACATGCTGTGAAGGCTCCCCCTTAGCACCCATGCAATTACACCTCCAGGAGGGACAGTGGCTTATGTCCTACCTGCAAATGCTTACCTAACATAGTCATAAACTCAATCCAGTTAATGTTAAGACACAGATTCAGACCCACACGTAGAGAGTGAGTACTTGTACAGACATTACCAATAAGAACAGAGAGAAGCTAAAGAGTTTTCAAATGCAGGAACACTGTGTCATACTTAATGAGTCTACAGCTGCAGAGACATTGGGTTTGTCTCCTGTTCTGAGCTACAGTGGAGGCGACAGGTTGCCTATAATGATGTAAAGGTCAAAAATGGTGGCGGGACTGGGAGTCTGGGGAGAGCTTGTGTTAAGTGTTGCACCCTCTCAGGAAGCAGTAATGCAGGCTCCACAGACTACCTGGCCTTTCTTTTTTTCTTCCTTTGTCTTTGCTTTTCTGGCACATTTTTTTCTTTTCCATTCCTGTGCTGCCATTTCCACTCCTTTCATTTTTTTTTCATTTGTCCTTCCTTTCTCTTGTTTTTTGCCTTCTTACTGTCCCTTCTTTTTCTTTTATTTCTATTCCTGCTTTTCCATATCTGCTTTTCTTTTGTTTCCGTCCCTCCTTGTTGTTTTATATCCTCTCCTTAACCCTATTCAGATTTTTATTTCCTTCCTTCTCTTTTGCTTCAGTATGTTTTCCTTCCCTCCTATACTTTTTTCTTTACTTTCCTTCCTCTTCCACATGTCTTGTTTTACTGAACAATAACATTAGACCAATGACTCTAAAGCCTTAGCTCTTCTTTCCTCTTCCATCTCATTTTTCCTTTTCTGATTCCTTCCTTCCTTCCTGCTTTAATGACGTCAGCTTGAGTGATGACGGACACTGATCGCAACATGTCTGGACAGTGCTCCTCTTCACATAGAGCTAAAGGACACGACAAAGACTGTGAAAATGCAGCATGCTTAATAAGATCACCATTGTCATACCAATCACCGCTTCTCCTCAGAGGCGAGAAGTGCGATTGGTGTTGTCCTGGTAGGAGGCTCAGTGGTCGATTTATTAAAACATCTGTGGTGAATATGAAGCCTGGCAGAAAACACATCAAGCTGCCTGCCACATTATTACCAACCCATTAAAATAAATTAGCATGATCAGCCCTGCAGGAGCAGCTTGACCTGGGTTTGATTGTATAAAAAATAGCCCCACTTACCAGATCCATCTAAAGAGAGTAACTAGAGGGACAGGACAGTCACTAATCACGCTCTCATTATGTGATACAGTATAAATCACTGACATATGCTGTATTTCTGCAATCATATGGTGAAAACGCAGGCCTTGATCGATGTGTTTTATCTAGAGTGATGCTGGCTAGAGCAAATGATTAACTGCTATTACAGGCTTGTACAAATTGTTTTGCCATAGTTAAAAGCTGTAAAAGCATAAGTCACAGTTGCATTTCATTTAACAGCTGAATGACTGCGACTTCTGACCATGAGCTTTTAAAAAGAGCCTAGTGTTGCCATTACAAGGATAATGAATGATAAGAGTGGGCTGAAATATCCACAATCAGCCCACCTGTCCTGCCAAGCTTTTATCCCTCAATTTCCTTTATTGATTATCACCGGCTGAACTGATTCGAATGGGCACAGACCAATCTGTTCTCCAGTCAATGCCTGGCCCGAGGAGCTGAGTCGATACATGATGACTCTGTAGAAAGCTTATCAGAGTGTAACAGCAGATGTACAAGAGGAGTGACACACCTTTGTTCACTCTCCAGTCTCTTTCAACTCAGTCATGCTCGCGTGTGACATAAGTTAACTACCCTCCCCAGCAGAACAGCCACTGCTGCAAAGTTTTAAGCTGCTGCTCTGATTTACATGACTAATCGCTGACTGTATGCTCAAGGACATAGAGGGAAATTCAAATTCATCAAGGACTTAAGAAAGCAGCGAGAGGGTCAAAAGGAAAACAAGCTGATGGATCTCAACGGTACTAAGCAATGCAGAGTATCTGTGATTTAGTAACACCACTGTGTTATCAAGGGCTTCTTTCATCCCTAAGTTTGGTTCAATTTGGTGTCAAAGCTGTCAATCAGGCTGGTGTGAGACAAAGAACCGGATTGATAACGCCTAAAAAGACAAACTGGTTCTAATTGGATTTGCTCAAAACAAATAGGATTTGTAATTTGAACATGAATGAAAAAGCTAAACCAATATTGAACCCGTCTATTGATTGAACTGTCAGTGAAATGATCTTTATTAGTTACCTGTAATCATAATTATGCAAGATCACCAATAATCAACAAGTAATTCTAGTTACCATGTGGTGTTTTTTGTGTCAGTTGATACCTTCCATCATTCTTTATGACTTATGAGGTCCAGGTTCCATAATTATTATTAATCAGTATTAATAGTCATTACTATTATTCAGTAAAGTATGCAATCATTAATTATCAAGCACTAGGATGCAATTTTCCCCATGTGGGTCTGTGCGCTGATGATGCTAAATGACCAAATCAATGTGACTTGATGCTTACTTCTTCTTGCTTGTTTTATAATCAGCCCGTTCTCGGTCCAAGGGCATCAGATACTGATGCTTCGTCACGTCCTTTGGCGTCTCATATCAATGCTAAAAATACTCCTTAGCGTCACTAGAAGATGCACAGAGGTGTCAGCTGACTACAATAATAAACCAATCAATATTTGAGTCTTAGGTCAATGGTAGAGTATATTAAGGCAAAAGTCCACGTATGGAGAAAGATGGGGTGGCTGGATGGATCAACTTAACCCAGTTGTCTCAACAAGGGATCAAGGTCAACCAAACTGTGATGTCTCCATCACTGCAGCCCATCAGTAATATATGTTGTTGTGACAACAGGTCAGCAGACAGCTCAATCATTCCCATAGCGTCACACAGGATGTCAACTAGCCATGCCACAGGGTACCTTTGGCTGGGCAAACAAAAAACAGGTGCAACAGTGGCGTAAATCACAAAGACAACAACTAAGACAGAAAAAAATCAGTATACAGGCACTGTCTCCAGACAGCACATTAGCACGAGCTGTCTAGTAAACATAGTATTTAACAGTCAATGTTCATCCGCCAGGAGATAATAAGTGCCAGACACTGAGTATTCAAATGTCAGCACTCACTTTAATGTCCATGTTATTCATGACTCTATAACTTTTCTTACTTTGCACGCTGTCATATTCTCTCTCTTTGCTGACCTTTTCCATGTTTTACATCTGTCATCATCCACTTTGTTTGGCACCAATAAACAACAATTCACAACTTTCACCCTGGTTTCACTGTAGTCTCAACTCTATGCAACTGTATGTCTACTAACATGTTGCAGAAACAATATAATTCTTGTTGTAAACATTTCATGCACCAGATACCATTTGAAATTTCAGCATCATTACATTAAATAGAAAGTGTTTGTGTATATACATATAGTTCCCTTAAGGCCAGCCTTAAATATTTTAATTGTTGGAAACTTTGAAAAAGGTCACTTATTCTTTAAGATAACTATGAATAGCTAGGCTCTACTGATTCTAACTATAAAGCTTCATAAACGGCTTCATATTTGCAGTCCCTAAATCAGAAAGTCTGATAACAGAAAAGAAAATGCAGCACTATCAACAATATTGTGTCTGGAATAAATATGTATTGTTTGCAAGTGTATATAAAATAATGAAGCCAGAAAAAAGAGAAAATGATAAGTCTCAGTACAGCAACAAGCACAAAAAATGAGTGTCATCAAAACTATAAAGACCTTGCAAGTTACCTGCAGTTTTCAGCAAAATCCTGTTTGCATACTTTTTCATACACACTTCGTCTTTCTAATCTTGACCTGAGCAGCTTGCTAACTGAATCACATCAATAAAGTGAACAGAGATGCATTGCGTTTATGGGGTTGAAATTAGTTTAGCTCAAACTCATTTCATCATCTCTGAAAAGTCAGCTCCCTGAAGTGTACTTACTCTCACAGTAGCAACCTATCTTCCGACACTGATATAGACCCGCAGCAGACAGTTGCACCCTCACCACCCCAATCCAAAAATAGGATTCATGACAGGAATAAATCTCATCAGAGTCAGGTAATTATAATTGGTAGGCAGGACATGAATCGGAAGATGAGAAATCGGGCGAGGGCGGGGGTGGCTGTGGATGTGACACTGTGAAGTTTGCCTGAGTAAGTAAGTTCAACAGTTCAGACAGTGTGTGAATATTTGCACAACCATCTACATACATGGAATCATAACTAGCCCGTCCCCAGCGACCTGGTAGCAACTGATGATGTGATAACTGGACATCAAAATTTACTTCAATGTTGTAGTAAATGCATTTAAAATGCAGCAAAGGCCAATATTATGATAATAAATGTGTGCTTTACATATCTCTACTGGTTAAGACAAACATGTTGGTTGTTTTTGAATCCCTGGAAAATTAATGGTAAGGTTAAAATGTTATCCTATTCCAATTTAAATAATTATTATTTGATAGATTTTACACCATCAGTTGCTAAACAGACAGAGGTGATGGGAAACCCAGCCCCAGTGTCATTTACCGATGGTGTAGCCTCTCTTCAGCTCGCCACACTTGGGGCTGCGGCGCTGGGAGTTGGTGGTGTTGTTTTCTTGCACTGCGAGGACGGTGGTTGTCTTGGCAACAGGTGGTGCAGCTTTGCTGCGGGGTGAGGCTGGCACCAGGGTCGGCGAGAAACCTTGACTGGCAATATCCACCGACTGAGACTTCTTCTTCAGTCTGCAGGAGTACACACAACGCACAGAAGGAGAACATATTATTCACATGTGTATATGACGTATGTGAAGTATGTGTCATTGAGAATTCAGAGCACAGTAGGAAAAATTGTGTGATGCGTGTTAAGGGTTACAAAGCGGATCTCTCATTCTTCATCCTTTACATTTATTCACAAATCACTGTGGAATCATATATTGAATATGAAGTAAATTGCTTATGTAAATGTATCAGATGGTAGCGGCTGGCTGAGCTAAGTGTAATCAAATCTGCCCCCAACAACAATTCAAAGCCTACTGAAAGTCTGAGATCCGTGGTTTGGGTTTTAGAATTAGTTTGCTGGTCTAATCTGAAGAGGAAATACCAAAACCTCAGCAGCAGGTCTGTGCATTTAACTCTGACGCTAAAACACTGAAATAACAGAAAGGAAAAAAGCAAAACTTGGTCATTAGTTGAGTAAAAAAGACAAAATGGCTCCAGAAACACTATCTATAGTCTGAAAAAGTCCTGAAACAGCAATACAAGACTCCCAGCACTCTGCTCCCTCGCACACACTTTCAATCATTCCAGCAAAACTGCTGAAGCGAACAGAATCTTTCTGGCCATTTCACCCAAGTGCCCATCTTCTGATGGACCAATACAGCACATATGACATAGTGTCTAACTGGCTAATGAAAATGCATAATCTCTATGGAAATGCTGTCCATCACTGTGAGTATGTTCTTTCTAACCGTCTGGAGAAAGAGGCAAACAGCGCAGACTGAGCTGTGAATAAACATCAGGAGAAATTATGTTCTGCTTCACAGCAGCGTTCCCTAGTCTATTCAAGTCTATTCAGTTTAAAAATATGCTAGCTGACTATTTTCTAGAAACTAAAAGCATATAATGGACTGCTTTCCTTTTTTATTTTTATCGATTTTCCTCTTGTGTTCCATCTTTCTTGATGTGCGGAAGTTTTTCACAAAGTTAAACAAAGGCAGATAAAGTTAGCTCAGTAAATGCCATGTTGTGTTAATGGTTATCTGGCTTGGATGACACATAATGAGGCTGGAGAATGAATGAGAAGTAAGGAGATAGACAGAGACAGATAGAGATAAAAAGAGTATGTTTAAAGCCCTGTGAAGTCTGTCTCCACTCCCTTAGGAGATGGTACTAATTACTGTCTTGTGAAGTCCCTCTTATAGCTCTGTTTCGCTGCACGACAAGGCCAAACGGTATCAAAACAGAATGAGTGTGTGCGTGTGTGTCAGCGGTCAAGTAAGAAGAGGTGGAATCAGTGTTCTTCTGCCTTGCAAAGAAAGATAGGAACAGACAGAGGAAAGAGAACAACAACGTGCCATGTACATGTGTACAGTTCATTCACACTTCCCATGCATGTTTTACAGTAAAAAGAATCAAGTCTAGATTCAACTTATCATCAGGTAGTTGCCAAGCAAAAAAAGAAATTTATAATCAGTTCCTAATAGTATTTCCTGCAGTGCATGTGACTGATTTGTGGCTCGCTTGTTGTTCAAAATAAGTGTGATACAACTTCTGGAATATAAAGTCTATGCTTCACAACATACTTGTGCCTCTTTGCATGTTTTCATGTACTTGTACTGTGCTTATGTGTTTATATGTCTTCTATGTATGCATATGGTGGACTCACACGGTTTCACACATTGCACTGAAACTTGTTACAAACTTAGGAACTGCAAATTATAGATTTATTCCCAACAACCTATGTTCCTTTGCAAACAAAATGCAATTGGAAATATGTTTTGTACAGTCCATTATCTTGGCATAGCTTATGTTCAGGTGCAACATATTTTTTAATGAATAAATGCATTTATTAAGGGTGTGCCTGTGGTAGATAGGGGGCATACAAAGTGCACGACTGTCACACAGCATATCTGAGTTTAACTTCAGAGTCCCATGCGTGGTTAAGTTTAGGCAAGAAAAGCTCTTTGGTTAAGGTCAGACGAAAACACTGTTCAGTCACTGCTCAGTTTTTCTCTATTGAGATGGACCACAGTGTTTTCCCAACCTTAACCTAGTACTGTGAGTGCCTAAACCAAACCATAGGGTTTATTATTTCTATATGTGGATAACACATATATCCACATATACATGTGGACATCAAACAGGATGCTTTACTGTATACTTTTGTGGGAAAAATATGTGGCCTGAGAACATTAGACTAATATGTAGCATACTGTATTTGCAACCTGCATTTTATGTTAACAATCCCCTGCACCTTTAAAGCTGTAATAAGGAATATGTATGTTTTCTTTATTACTTTTCTATTTAGTAAGGTAAAGTAAGATAACACTTCAGGTGCCAGAGTAGAGCAAAACTTAGTTGCATCAAAAATGAAATCAGTAACATCAGAACTAAATAAATATATAGTATAAAAATACAGAATAGTGTAATTGTAGTAATAAAAATAAACACAATTAGGGAAGTAAGATAAAGTATAATTTATATATTTAAAATGTAATTGTGCCGTTGTTATCTGTTCAGTAATATAGACAGAAATAAACCGCATTCCTTTATGCATTCAGTTATACACACATTTCTAAAATAAGGATATGGGCCTCACATAACCATGTTTCCCAGTTTGAGTCTCAACAAAAATGCTAAAGGTGTTAGAATTAAGACCCTTAGTGGGAAGTGTCACTAATTTATACACAGGGATGTCACATGATTGTGTCAGACAGTGTTGTAACAAGCCTGTTCCAGCAGGTACTTATTTAAATATTATTATTATTTAACCTAACCCTGAAGTTTTTGTGCCTAACACTGTTGTTGCTGAAGTGACGTACACCATGCAACAAATACTGATGCCAACGAGTACCTCTAGCACCAGAATGGAGACGCCAAGTGCGAAGACTCATTTCAACATGATGGGAAAATAAATATTACAGTTCATGACATGTAAAACCAGCAGTCTCGTACAAGAGCAGGAAATCAAGCAGTTAGAGTCCGTAGACTGAGACACAGTCAAATAGACCAAATAGTCCAAATAGACAACTACAGACCTGGTCCTGCAGTTTCGAAGCTTACGCTGTAATTCTCTCCACACTGTCCATGCTGTCTTTTAACTACTGTCTAAAACATCAGTGCATTGACTGAGTGTCACTGCAGGCATGATTTACAATGTGCTATTGATGACACAATGTGATGAAAACTAAAACACACAACTGAAATGTAATATGGTTGCCTAGAAATGCAACACAAGATGCCTCCGGTGACTCATTACTGTAACTACTGGAGTTATACCTGAGTTTACAGGTGATTCAATAATTTTAAAATCACTGCCTTATCAGACCAGTACCAGCATTGAGCACTGAGGTAAATTAGTGCTGATGTAACGATGCTCCCAGGCTCCCTCTTGTTACATGATGTTAGGGTCTAACAGTAGAGGATGCCGTTTGTTTTTCCCCTTCCTGTCCACTTTCATTTTGTCCAGTAATGCTGGTTTATTTATTTTTTTCTTGTCCACATAGGGTCAGCGTTTTCGTCTGTTTACAGGCTGCATGGTGCCAACATCCTGCACTGCCTCAAGCTCTGTGCCGTGGTAACAAAGTCCTGTTCACAAGCTTTCACTGATGGGCCCACGTGAGACAGTGGAAACATTCACACGAAAAAAAAGAGCTATGTGTTTTGTCAATGTATCTAATGTCATAGACATTTTGATACATTTCAAATTCATTTTGCATTTGCAGCATGTTTATATCCTTTTCTTAAGTCTACAGGTCTGACAATGAACTGAAGACTGGCTCATTTTGCTTGAGCTACACATTTATCCATCCATTTTCTGAACCGCTTAGTCCCCATAGGGGTGTGCTGGAGCCTATCCCAGCTGTCATACAGGTGAGAGGCGGGGTACACCCTGGACAGGTTGCCAGTCTATCACAGGGCCACATATAAACAAAGACAACCACTCACATTCTCACCTACGGGTTATTTAGAGTCTCCATTTAACCTGACTGCATGTCTCCGGACTGTGGGAGGAAGCTGGAGTGCTCGGAGAGAACCCACGCAAACACAGGGAGAACATGCAAACTCCACGCAGAAAGACCCTGGCTGACCCTGGTCAGGGCCCCTGAGCTAAACAATAAAAGTCAAATAGCATCATCAGCATAATTGGAAAGCGCAAGCCAAATTACTCACAGTTCCACAAGCAGTCTGAATTATTGTGAATGTGGTTGCTATGTATCACTCAAAAAACTATACTATTGAAGGAATTTATTGCAGCTGATCTACTGTATATGTAGTAGATTTCCTGCTGTCTTGCTCTGCATCAAGCTGAAGAGAAGGTGTCCCGACCCTTGGTAAGTCACTTACATCGGCACAGTTTTCTGCAAGAAGATCAGAAAAAGGCTCTGGTGGGAAATTGCACCAAGATTAAGATGCGTTTCCTCTCTCACCACAGAGAAACTGGCTCCTCATGAAGCCACTGGTATAACTTTGGGTTTTGTTTTTTGTTTTTTTTCTGGGTAAATAGGCTTCGTCTTGAGTTGTGATTGCACAAATCTCTATTTCCCCTGCATGCAAACAGCTTATGAACGCCAGAGAGGAATGAGCATGTCAACAAAGCCACCAGCTCTGACAGATTCCTATCTATGAGCAATCGCTTACACAAAGACGAACACAGAGAGAAGGAAAAATGAAGGCAAACAAACGCAGAGGCATTCAGTTTTCCACCCCGCTGTTGTGAACATGGGCCAGGAGGCAGCGGTATATCTACAGCCTTGCCAAACTGGCATCACTAAGATTATCTGACTCTACAGGGATCCACGTGGTTTGGCAAAGGATGCATAAACAACAGGAAATTTGGGTCTAAGTCAAAACATGCTTATCACTCCCGTACTAAGAGGGATTAGACCTATAAAAAAGGAAACTGCATTTGTGTTGCCTTCCATTTCTCCTCTTTGCTTTGCTTCAGCAACTACATAACTGCAGGAATGGGTGTTTGCATATAGCAGCAGATAGCGTAGCGTGTTGTGCTATATAAAGCCAACCGAGCAAGGCTAGGTTGACGTCATATTTTGTTACAGTTCTGGAAACTGGCAGTAATGATGCCTTAGAGCCCCAGAACTCTGAATGCAGTTTATGTAACTTTGAAAAGAAAGCAGAAAGAAAAAAGCAACATGTATTCAATGCACAGAAGCCAAATTTAGTGAAAGTACAAAGGGGTAACAGAGTGTGCCACAGTGGTGATCAAGTTCTGCTCATGTAATAGAACGGAAGAGATCAATGACAGAGGCCTGGCAGAGCAGCACTCAGACACCCAGCAACTGGTGATGCCTATGAATTACAGTGACTTTAAGCCGTACTAATAAAATTATTAGTAAAAATTGTAAAATCATGATCCCAAACTCATCAAATATCAAGTAAAGAAATTACAAATTTGAGCAGGCATTCAATATCTGAACAGCTGTCATTATGTGTGGAACTGAAGAATTGTCTGTTAGCTGCAAATAAATTATGAATTATTAGAAAAACTAATAAGGGATTTTATTATCTTCATCATGGGAAACTTAGATGAGGACTCATTAGGTTTGCATACAAGAACACAGTCTTCTAATCCTGAGGGAATAATCTCCGGAGTGCGTGCTAATCATCTCTTAAACATCCTCTCATCTTCACACCATCGATCATCCATTTTACTGTTTGAAATGGATTGCAGGGATTTCGGTTCGTGCGGTCTCTGAGGCAGGAAGTCATAACAAAACAAGTGGACAAGCAAAGGCTCTCTTAAGCCTAATAAGAATGAGTCAGTTGCTGTTGAGGCTGCCAGACTGAAACTGTGCTTCTGATACACAGAAGGAGAGGGCAACAACAACCTGTGGCCATGCATGTTAATGAGGCCCTCTGTTGCCTCCGGACGCCTAATGAAATACCGCTGGACCTCTCCGCTCTGCTGTCAGACACCTCCGCATAATGATGTATGAAGCCCCACGCTGCATTACGCTCATCTGCCCTTGCTAAATGCCAGAGCAGCAATTCTGTGTCAAAGGGTTATGTGGCGGTTTTGACCAATGAGGCTTTAAACTTGGGCTGCCTCTGTATCAAAGTGGTGAGAGTCGCAGCTAAAGGGCAGCCGCAAATCAGACAAAAAGCCCAGTGAACTAAAAAGTGATAACCTTGCCGGATTACCCCGGTTTCATGTGTGACTGTGTGTGAATCAAGAATTTAGAGTTTGATATTTTCTGCAAAGAACATGGAAAGATTTCATAAAAAAGTGAAACCCACTCTCCTTTCTTTATGTTATGCAACGCAATAAAGAGATTTCCCATTACTGAGATGTGACATGCATCGTTTCCTCACTGAGTGGGTGTCTGTTTAACATTCCCCCCTCAGCTGACTATCTAGCTAGATGTCGTTTTTCATTCTTGACACAGCCTACTGCTGTTTTCTTAATTTTCCGACTTTTTAAATTTTGCTTTTTGCTTCCCACCCAGCCAGAGGCCAATCTGAGTGAGTCTTTGCTGTTACAATATAATAAGTATGTAAGATCTGCCACTGAGACAAGGAGCGAGACCGAAGTGCGTTGTACGACTAGAAGTTTCATTTACAATAAGATGACCAATATTTAACAATGTAGTTGCACTAGAAATGAACGAGGTAGGCTACATTTACTCAGTCGCTGAGTATTTCAACTGCAGGCTACTTTATAACTTCATTTGACCTCAGAATAATATATTTTGCTTGCTATATTTTGATAAGCAGGTTGCTTCTCCCTATCATACCTGAAAACAGCGTGAAGCCATGTCCAAGTTGCCCTTTGACCTGAATTATCCTTCAATTATCCTAAGTGTCAATGAAATTTGTCTTTGTATTTATTTTTAACTTGAACCTCACATGTTTTGTCTTCAGGTTCTCAGCACAGCATTTTATTTAAATAAAAAAAAAATTAAAATAAGAACCTTACTGTAATTCATTTTTGCTGTACTTAGTCACACTAACTTGGTTTGTTTAAGTTACAGACGCTGAAAGAAAAAGTTGGGTTTGTTTTACCATTTTAAGTAAACTTAACAAGAAAATACAGTATAAAGTAAACATACAACTACAAGTTAAGTTTACTTGCTTATTTCAATGGAATTGGTTTCTTATATTTTTTTTGTCAGGTCAACTTGTCAAATTTTACAGTGCACAATGCAAGAGTGTCTGTACTGGTGTGTCAGGTAAATCATTAGCCTGCCAGGCTGTGGGTTTCACCATTAAACCAACCTGATCACACACAGAGATTAAAACAATGCCAGATGGAGACACTAACACACATTAGTGCCTCACCAGCACCACCATCTAAAAATTTCTCTGCCACTTATCAGCTTTTGTCTACAATGTTGAACATCTCCATTTTAAACCAGAATTGGCCCATAAATCAACAGTTCACTCATGAGCACAGAGCTGGGGAAAGCCTGTTATTTAGTTTCTAAAACGTATAATAACACACAGGAACGCCCCTCAGCCATGGCCTTTCACTTGACTTGGAAATCAAGTTGGATGACGCAAGGAAAAAAAAAATCACTGCTTCATTATGTGTCTGGCTCTGACTCCAGGGCATGTCTCCCTCACTTTCTGCCTCACTTCTGCAACAAATACAGACACATCCAGGAAAAATAGAAACATGCACACTTGCTCCCTTTGTCCCCATCTTGGTGACAAATCCAAACACACCCCATCAGACTCAGCTGCTCAATCATACGCAGCCTTCGGGGTTTGATTCAGTGAGAATCCGCGGGGCCTTGGGACTGCAGTCTTCCATTGTCCTCCTCCTTCTCCTCCTCCTTCCTGTTGCTAGCCTCAGTCCTGCTCTCATTTGCTGAGCGCATGGCGACAAGCAGTGACACGATTGGACAGGAGAAGAACTAGTGCAACGTCATGGCACTGTGGTGTGTGGTGGTGCTGAAATCAGAGATGTGTCCTAAGTATTGGCAGTTTTAGCAGCGTGTGGAGTATCATGTTAGATCATTACAGAGCAAGTGGGGAGGGCGAGAGAGCAGAAATGAAAAGGAGAGTTTTAATTATGACGCTTACAGTATTGGCTTCCCACATTGCATCTAATTTGTTAGACAGAATGACATGCAGAGATATCTCAGAGCAACTAAAGCGCATTAGTGGAAGTTTAGAGTTTCCCACGACCACTGACTGCTACAGTTCATGTTCAGTAAACCCTGAGAATGTTTTGCTTTATTTGAAATGTTTTAAATTGCATTTCTTAATGGATGATGATGGATCTCAATTATTATCTTGCA
>OMLM01014578.1:0-14193 GCA_900302695.1 Helostoma temminkii
TGAAACAGTTTGAATTTGTATATTATGCAAGCTGGTTTATGCAGGACAGAAACTTTTCCGTCTGTTTCAAATAGGATTTCTAGATGTGTGCTAGGCCTGTCCGCTAAATATAGCACACAGTGGGAAGTTCTGTCTTAAATATTTATACTCTAAATGTGTATGTAGCTGTATTTTATATTGATATTGTCAGTTTAATTATGTGACTATTTTATGCAGAAAATTATTTATTTTTAGTCCCCAAATTGACTAACTCAACTTCTGACAGAAGGGAATTCATTGAAAAACATCAGCAGTTTATGGGGAAACAATCCATTTAACTGGCAACTCATGGTTTGATTTGGAAATTTGTTATACAAAAATTTCCCCTACTGCAGCCAAAAGACATATGTAACTCTGTGGGATGTCCGGTAGTCCTGTTAGTGGCTCGTGTGTCCTGAATCCTTAGTGATTAGGGGTTCTGACCTTGCAAGTGTGATTAGAAAGTGTGTGAATGGAAAAACTACTTTCTGTGCAACGACTTCTCCAGATTCAGTGTTGCGCGTTTGTGTTTATCCCACAGGGGTGCATGAAAGTGCAACATGCATTCAGTCCAGACAGGGATGTGGGACCCCCGGCCCCCGTCTAAACATGCGTCACCCGTCCCGGTGCCATCCTCCTCCAACTCACGCCTCGCCCATGTGACCACAGCCACCCCGGCCAAGCGGATCACCTTCTACAGAAGCGGCGATAACCAGTTCGGGGGAATCAGGATGGCCATCCACAAGCGCAGCTTCAAATGCTTTGATGCCCTGCTGGACGACCTTTCCCAAAAGGTTAGTGTGACGCAGCTGCGGTGTAGAGCTTTTGAAGTTGACTGCTTGGATGCAGGTGTTCTGCACTTTTAGCTGTTTCACCCTTTCAACCGAATTGATTTCTTGTTGCTTTTCTACAGTGAAACAAAGCTTTGAAATTAATAAAAACAATTTATGACTTGATGATACACCAGATGAACATAAACTCATTGATAAATATAAACAGTATATATATTTATAGCATGTGTGTGTCCACACATAGGTGCCTCTGCCATTTGGCGTGCGGACTGTGACCACACCCCGTGGCATCCACTCCATCAAACACCTAGAGCAGCTGCAAGACGGTGGCTGTTACCTCTGTTCTGACCGGCGCTATGCTAAACCAATCAATATGGAGCTGGTCAGCAAGCGCCCAAACAACCCGTATCATCACAGTCGCAGGCCCCATCGGCCCGAAACCTCATCCACAACACCGCCTGGCCATATGTCTTACAGGCAGCGGCGAATTCTGCTGGTGAAGAACAGTGAGCCAGGGATGAGGAGGAGTGTGGTGCTGAGCAGGAGGTCAGCCAGAAGCCTGAGAGCCTTTCTGGATGAAGTGTCCGAAGTGATGCAATTTCATGTTCGCAAGCTCTACACGGCAGAGGGACGTAGGGTAAGACATGATTTGTATTTCATCGTACAGTATTTAGTGTTTGTTTTTGCATTGCAGAAAACAATCAGTTCAGTGGTAACACTTGTTGGACTTAACTTGTTTCCAGATTGACAGTGTACAGAGCCTGATGACTTGTCCTAGCGTGTTGGTGTGTGTTGGCCGGGAAGCCTTCAGCCCAATGCTGGTAAACTTTATCAGGAAGAGTTCAGAGGAAAAACTGCCTGGTCTGGGCCCCCGAACTCCTGGAAATGGGGCTCGATCTCCTGCGACTCAAGGGGCAAGATCTCCACCTCATGGAGCTCAGTCCAGAGCCAGCGAGTACAGTGAAGGACATGAAAGCAAGAAAAATGGTATGTTTTAATAATCCCACAAATCAAATTTTACTAAAAGTAGTAAAAAGATATAAAATATAAATTAAATTTTAATACCCTTGTCTCTCTGCTTTCAGGTAACTTTGGTCTGGAAACTAAGAAAAGCATCATCCACCCTCGCTCTGATTCTTCAAACCGCTCCACACGTTTCTCTCTGTCTTCAGATAAGTCATATGGCAATGGTGTCAGTGCATGTTCCCAGGCCAGGCCGGCTATTATGAATGATGACATCGAAAAGCGTGTGCTTGTAAATAAGGACGGCAGCCTCTCAGTGGAGATGAGGGTGCGTTTTCGTCTTCACAATGATGAAACACTACGGTGGTCCACACAGATTAAAAAATCCCCATCGCTTACCAATGACTCTTGCCCTCTCAACCAAGCTGAGCCCCATTACCTGCAGCAAGGCCAAACAGAAAGCTGTTCTGATCCCGATTCCACGTCCTTCGATCCAGAACGTGTGGATTATTCCAACCAACCGCTGCAGCACGCACTGGATGAACCACTGAACCACTGCCCTTGCTGTTATCAGAGACAAGAACTGCAATATGATTTGTGGGAAAATCCTGCACACAGCCACAAACATCCTCCTGTCCCACCCCCACATCCACATCCAGCCAGCCACACCCACACAATTATGAGACATACACACTCCTCCAGCTCTTCTTCATCCTGCAATTCCAGGAGAGTGGTGCGCTGCCGAGCACAGCTCTCTAGCTGCAGAGGAGGCTCAGGTTCAGAACAGAGCCAGCTGGTCCAAGAGGAGATGTGTGTGACTGAGCAGGTTGAGCACAGAGTAGAGGTGGAGCAGGACGGAGACACCCACGTAGAGATGTGCAAAGTGAGCCGGTGCTGCAGCCGCAGTGAAGTGGTTGCCTTCGATAGCAATCTACGACCGCTCAGCAAGGAGTCAATGGAGGATGAACTTGAGGAGGAAGAGGAGGAGCGTCCTGTGTCTGCAATTAGTAGTTCCTCACATATCCTGCAATCACTGAAAGAAGATCAGGATGATGAGGATGATGAACTGCCGCCGAGCGCCTCACAGTGCTGTCACTGCAGTCAACCATCAGCATCTCCAACCTCCCAGGTTCACCTGAATGATAAGCCGACAAGTTTACACAGCATGAAGCATGCGGACGGGGAAAAGAGAGGAAGTAGGGCAACATCTGCAGCTTCTTCCTGTCACTGCGAAGCAGTCACCGCACACTCCACAGCTGGTGCAGATAATGTGGATCAAGCTTCCAGCCCGAAGTCCAAAATAAGCGGAGCTTCTTGCAGGTCGAGCAAAGTTAAGGTCCCAAACTCTGAGGAAGAGGGGGCAGCAGATGATGAGGATGAAGAGGTAAAAAGGGTTATTAGTAGTTTTTATGGTCACACAGGCTCTCAAAAATCAGGGGCATCCAGTTTGTGCTCTATTTGTGGGGGCTGCAAACGTGGGGTTAGCTCTGCTTCCGAGAGTCGAGCATCACAGAAGTCCCATCGCTCCCACCCAGCCTCTCAAAACCCTGCCTCACCTGCCTCCAACCAAACGAATGGGAAAAATGGCAGTGATAATAATGATTCAGATGATTCAGCTGTGTCAACACAATCCAACAAGACCAATCTTACCAATCATGGGTGTTTAACAAATGGCCTGGAGGGTAGAGGATCCAGTGCCAGGTGCAAAATGGCCAATCCTGAGCAAGCAGGAAGTGAAGAAGAAAGGGCCCCTAGTGCTACATCAGCTACAAGCCACAGGTCCAATAGATCACACAAATCTGACTGCAGCGGTGCCACCGGAGTCACAACCCAAAAAGAACGTGAGAAAAGTCCCAGCGCCTTGTCAGCGCAGTCCAACCTGTCTGCAAAATCCTGCAAGTCTCACAAGTCCAACTGCGCTGACCCAGCTGAAGCTCCTGACATGAAAACAAGAGAGGAAGCAGAGGGGGAGAACGCAGAAGAGAGAGCAATTAGCTCTTTGTCAGCCAAATCAGGTGATTCAGCAAATACCAATGCTTCAGTCAAGTCTCACTATGAGTTAAGTTCAAAGGGTGTCTCCCCAACGAACAATACAGTTATGGAAGAGCATGGTGACACCAACAAAAGAGCTCCCAGTAGCCTTTCTGTTAAGTCAAATGCTTTTGCAACATCTAGTAGTGCAGAAAGACAAGATAGTAACCTTTCAGCTAAATCAGCTGCTACAGTGAAGTCCGTCACCTCTCACAGATCCACTTGCAGCCAGTGTGTGAAAGCAGAACCTCCAGGTGCTAATGTAGCTGTCACAAAAGAAACAGGACAGGAAGAAGGAACGGAGGTAGAGAAGAGAGCAGCGAGTGCTATGTCAGCCAAATCCAATCTGTCTGTCAAGTCTAACAAATCCCATAAGTCAACCAAAGCTTCTGAGAGGTCACTTTCTCCCAGATCAGAAGCTGAAAGAGATGGAGAAGAAAGGGCAGCAAGTCAAATGTCGGCCGGATCAGAGAAATCTAATGTGTCTGTCAAATCTTCTAAGTCATGCAAGTCTGACTGCAATGTCAATGAAACTGAAGCATCTCAAAGCTTAAATATAACAGGGGAAGAGAAAGAAAATGAGATGGCTGAGGTGGAAACACAGCAGAGGCCTGAAAGTGTCATGTCTGGCAAATCAGAAAAAGAAAAAAGGGCAGCCAGTGTGGGGTCTTCTAAATGTATTGGTAAGACAGAAGTAGATTCAGTAAGAGAAGACACTAAGAGCCGGGCTGCCAGTGTTGTATCTAGTACATCAGCTTTCTCTGCAAAGTCTCAGAAAAAGACAGAGGTGGATAACATGGTGGACAGAACACCAAGTGCAATGTCAGGAAAATCACACACATCTACCAAATCAACCCAGAAGTCAAGCCACACAGCAGCATCTCCAAATCTAAATGAAGCTGAGGTTCCTTCTATTGAGGCCAAAGTAATGGAGATACAAAATGAAGACCATGAGCAAGTTGATACCATGTCTGTAAAATCTAAATGTTCAGCTAGATCTAGTGCTTCTCACAAGTCAAATTCTAGCAAAACTCTCAAATCTGTGTCACCAAGTCATAATGTCGTTACCATTAAAACACCTGAAGGGTTTGATGAAGAAGGAAACGAGACAAAGAGAGCACCAAGTGCTGCATCAGCAACATCTAAGTCTGATAACAGTGGGACGGCCGGTGTTACAGCAGATGCAGACATAAAGGTTGTGGAGGACAGTGCAACAAAAAGTAAAGATCCCACAGACTCTGATGGCCAAATGCTGTCACTCAGGGGGGCACGTTCCCCGCGTACGCATTTGCCCAAAGCTCCAGCTGCACCGCCTAGAAGTACCCAATCCCCCGTGCAACAGTTGTTGCCAGGTGGAGAAACAAGAGGGCCCAGTGCCTTGTCAGTTCATTCCACTACCTCTGCTAAATCTGGCAAGTCCAAATGTCGCTGTGGAGCATCCTCAGCAAAGAAAGACAGGGTGGGGCAGGATAAGGAGCCGGCAAATAAGGAAGATAATGAGGAGCTGAAAAGAGAGGAAGCCTTTGAGCAAGCAGCCAGCATCAAGTCATCCTCATCCAAAACACAGAGAAGAGATTCAGGAGGCACTGAGCAACCACTAAGTCGAAACTCATCAGGGTCAGTCTCTCTTGGCTTGCCAGAAGACCAAGAAACAGCTGAATCTGACAGTGGCAAGTCCAGCGTTTCTTTTAAGGGCAGAGTGAAGTGCCCTGATGTCTCCAAAAGCCAAGAGGAGTCCTCTTTTAAGAAAGATGGGGAGGGAACAGGGTCCATTGTTTCTCAAAAGTCTAACAGTAATGACCATTGTCCACCAGCAGTCAATATCCCCACTATTGAAACTCCGGGTGAGAGTAAAGATGAAGGTGATGAAGGCAGAGAGCAAAAAACAATAAGATCAGCCAGTGCAAATTCAGCCAAAAGCAGCAGGTCTTCATGTAAATGTAGGGTCAAAGCTGCAGCTCAAATACCTGACAGTAAGCCTAAAGAGGGACATGCTAGTGCTAGCCCAGCCAAAGCTGCAAATAACCTTGAAACAGAAAGTATGAAGTCTGCTTCAGTCACAAACCCTAGCAATCCAGACAACCATGACAACAGGACCTTATCTATAGTGTCAAGTGCCAGTCCTAAAAATGCCAATGTAGCGGCAACAGCTGCTGGAGATTCAGCAAATAATGGCACTGAGAGTCCCTCTTGCCTCCGGCCTGAGTCTGCAGCTTCAGCTCAGTCAAAGCAAAGCAAAGGAGAAAGTTCAGTCAAATCAGACTGTTTAAGTCCAGCCACATGTCACAAGTCCAAATCTAATGCAGGAAGTGGCAGTGGTTGTATGAAAACACCCAGTTCTAAAAAAAAGGAAACGCCTATCAAAACATCAAGTAAAGTGGAAACGTATAGTGAAAGTACCTTGTCCCATTCTCTGTCTGCTGCTGATCTGCTGAAAGAAACCCTGGCTGCTGCACGTCCACGCAGCTGCCAATCAAAAGCTAGCAAAACCAGTGACAAGGTCAGGAGTGAGAAAAGTGCCAGGTGTCAGAGAAGCAGGAAGCAAAAGGATCAGGTGGAGGAGCTGGAACTGACACCTGCCTGTCTGCCCAATGCTTCACCCAATGACATTGTCAGTGACTGGCTGCAGAGCATCCCTGCTAATAGCAGCATGCTTTCCCTTGACGACGAGCTGAATGAGCTGGAGCAGGAGAAGGAGACAGAGGAGCAACCTGCAGAAGAGGTAGCAAAGAAGGAGCAGGTTCCTGATGAGGATACGTTGGGCCACGAAGAGAAAACTGAGTCTCAAGAGGAAGAAGAGAAAGAGGGAGAAGGTGAATGTGATGCAGCAGAGGAGGAAAATCCAACTCCAGAAGATCCAATTCCAGTGGGTACTGCGTCTTGCCCCAACACTCTGTTGATGAGTGGTGAGTCTATGCCCAGGAACTGGTATTCCTCTGCAGCTGTGATGAAAGTTCTTCTGAGCTCTTCTATGGGTCGATGTCAAAGCATGCCTGAGGTACGCCAATTACTTTATGTAAATTGTAAATACTTAATGATGTAATTTACATAAATATAGAATAGATTATTTATGTGACAATTATTGTAATACATATAGAAAATCTCTTTTTTCCTGCATTGGCTGTAGGTGTCTCCAGTTTATGGTCGCAGATTGAGCACATCAGCCAGGGGACTCTTGGACTGTCTGGCACAGCTCCAGCTTATTGAGCCCGCAGTGAGCCCTGGTGATGTCCAACAAAAGCACTGCAATCAGCAGTATGAGGATATTATGGCCATCCTTCAATCACTCTGGCTTGCAGAGCCCCGCGTCACTGAGGTCAAGGAGGCTAAGGACAGTGGGGCAGAGCAGGTGACTCCACCAAGGTCCTCATCTGGCGTAGATATGAGCAGTGGCTCTGGTGGGTCAGGAAAGGAGAATGGAAATCAAGGAGAAGATGAAACACTCCCAAAAGAGACAGAATCTATTCATGAGGATGAGGGAGCAGAGAAGGCTGCAGAAGAGGAGGAAGAAGGAAATGCAGATGAAGGTGACAAGGAGAATGAGGTAGAACCTGAGGAGACATTCACTGAGCAAGCTACAACAGACGTAGTAGAGGAACCTGTACAAAGTGAAGAACAAAGTACAGTCCCTCCAAGTCTAGAAAGCCCAAAAACCACTGGTAACCCATCATCATCGGACAAGAGCTCTGCCAATGACAGTTCCAAATCCCCCACTGATAACGAGCAAGAGACACTGGAGAACACTAGCTCAAGCACACCTCCAACTGTCCTGCGAGCACCCTTGACCAAAAGATTATCTCAAGACCCCGATCCAGTGTGGGTCCTGCACCTTCTGAAGAAGCTGGAGAAGCAGTTCATAAGCCACTACATTGACGCAATGGCAGAGTTTAAAGTTCGTTGGGACCTGGATGACAGTCTCATCCTCAACACAATGATTAAGGAGCTGAAGGACGAGGTGAGTCGACGCATTCAGAGCAGCATTGAACGAGAAATGAGGAAGATTCAGAGTCGTGCAGGCAAAGGAGGGAGGTCACCCCGGCCACCACAAAGCTCAAACCTCTCCAGGGAGTCCACCATGACAGAGAAAAGGCGTCGAATGATGAAAGTAAGTCAATCACAAATTATCTTTCCTCTTTATCCTGCGAGATACTGCAACTTTAGTGGCAGTAGGATTTCTAATCTTCTTAATGTTTCAGGTCATGAAGAACCAATCACTGAAAACTGCTGACTCTGTCAGCGATGAAGACGTGATGGCGGATTTCAGCGACCAGAGAAGTGACGATGAATACTGCCCCTGTGACGCCTGTGTCCGCAAGAAAATGGCTGCAAGGCCCCTCAAAACCAATTCGATGGCTGCAGAAGCACCGGTGATGATGGAGTTCGACCTTCTTAAGATACTTCAACTGAAGAAAAGCCCTGCACCTGCAGCTGTGCTCCAACCTGTAGAGGTGGAAGATGTCGAGGGTGAACTGAACTTAGAAGTAGTGCAGGAGGAAGAGGAGGAAGATGAAACCAAAGAGGATATCAAAGCTGATGTTGTTTTAGAGGAGACGATCCCAGAAGAAAATGAGAAGACAGGACAAGATGGCAGTGAGGCGGGAGAAGAGGAGGAGGAGGCAGGAGCTGAAAATGAGGGAGAAGGTTTAGGCATTGAGGAGCAGGAAGAAGGTGAAACAGGTGGCGAGGAAGTTCAGGAAGAAGAGACATCAGAAAATGAAGAGCAGGAGGAGGATGAGGGAGAGGCAGAATGTCAGTGCCATAAGGACAGAAATAATGAGGAGAGTGATAAAGCAGAAGAGGGAGATGGAGAAACAGAAGGAGAGGCTGAGGAAACTAGCAACGCAGGTGAGGATGGAACAGCAGAAGATGAGGAGAGAGCAGAAGAGGAAGAGGGGGAGAATGCAGAGGAGGAAAGTGAGGCAGAAGACAATGGGGAAGAGACAGGAACTGGGGAAGAGGAGAGTGACAAGGAGACGGTGAAAGAGGCAAAAGCAGGTGATGGAGAAATCACTGAAAACAGGCAGGGTGAGGAGGAGGGTGAGGAGGCAGGAACGACAGGCAGAGACAGTGGAGGAGAAGAAGAGGCATCTGGGGAGACAGAGGATGACGATGCCGCAAAAAATGGAGCAAATGAAGAATCTACGCTGGTGGAGGAGTTTGCTGAGGGAAATGTCAGCACTTCAGCAGAACCTAATGAGGATGATGAAGAGGGGGATTCTCATGAAGAGGAGGGGGGAGAGACTGAGGAGCAGGAAGGACAGGCATCTGAGGTGGAAGGAGCCTCACCAACACAGGTAAACTGGATGCAAAAGGAAGTAAAAGAAGAAGTGATACATGTCAAAAACCAAAATATATGTTGAAACCATGATGTCTTTCAGTAATAGTAACACATTCACCCAGATGATTCTGGGAAATCAGGAACTTAAACTTGATCAGACATGTTTTAGGCGAACATAAGGTACAAAAATGAAAATTACGACTCAAAATGTGTAAAAATCAATCAACATTTGTAGTCAAACTGAAAACTTGACTTTGGTTTGTGAGGATTCCCTCATAAAAAAGTAGCATACTTAAAGTTTATTTTATTAAGTATACTTCAGGTATACTTCAAGTATAGTAAGTATGCTTGTATGTACTTCTAGTATACCTGCTAGTACTTTTTAGTTTACCACTGATAAGTACATAAAAAGTATACTGAAAGTATAAAAGCTATGTGAAAACAGCACCATATAATTCATGAATTGACTCTAATATGAAAATGAAAGGAACCGACAAGTTATAATAACTAATATGATAAACATGAATATTTGCACCACATTTCATGACAATACAGACAATAGTGTGAAGACATTTTATTCATTAGTCTGCACTAAAGTTATAGCTTAACTTACAGACATTTCCATCACTACAATTTCTTATAAGTCACTGACCAACTATCATTTGTTGCGTTTTTTTAACATGGCTACATATTTTTTATATGCATGTTTAAAAACTATATGGTCTGAAAAAGAAGAAACCACTTAAACTGCTAAGATTCAGATGTACAATAAATATAAATAAAATGTACAATAATAATTTCTTTAAGCCATTAGGACATATAACTGTTCCTGAAAGGATTTACTGCGCTATATATCTACTCTATTTTAAAACACCTGAGTGCCTGAACATGACCACAGGGTTAAAGTCTACTGTACCTTAGTACAGAAGAATCTGACCTACTGCAGCCTCAACACTAATTCCAAGCCTATGGGAATAGATAATCTTGCTATCCAATTAGACAGACAGAACAAATCTGTTTTGTTTGGCAGCAGTGCATTGCTTCCCCTGAGGACATCTGCTGTTATTGTCACTCAGCAGCTGTTTAAGAAAATCTGGATGTTTTAACCTTATATTTGCACCCACCGTCAGAAATGGAAACCAGTTAAGGTACCGTCTTTCACTCATAAAGTGAAAATAAATGCAATCCAAACCACTAAAATGTCTTTTACTAGAATTTGTGGCTGCAATTAGCAGCACTTAGTTGTCCCAGTGATAGCCGACTAAGTTAATTACAGCTCCTCACACATAATTTACAGTTATGTTGTTTATCCCTCATGGCCAGGGGGAAACTCCAGCTTTGTGTGTGACCGAGGGAGAGGAGGCAGACGCTGAAGACTCAGACACTGACGGCAAACATCAAAGTGAAACTAGTGAGGACAAATCAGGACGTGAGAGTGCTGGAACCACAGGAGACGATGAAGAGAAAGAGGAAGGAGGCAATGGAGATAAGGAGGAGGTTGTGGAAGATGCTGTGGAGGAGTTCAAGCCTGAGGAGGAAGATGAGGATGAGGTGAACAGCAACAAAAAGGAGGATGGTGCTCTCCTTCATCAATTCACCAGGACCTCTGTGGAGTCCCAGCCCGGCTCCTTGGAGGACATTGTCACAGATTCACCCCAAAACTCAATTGAATTGCCCAAAGTGGATTCTGGTGTGTCAACGGGTGGTGGTACGGGCCAAGGGAGTAGCCGGTCAGCAGGCAGGATCAAGCGGCACAAACCCAAAGAGATTTGACATTGTTTAACTGACACAGAGACCAAAACTGTTGTGTGAATTCAGCCCTGAGAAGGTTAACCTATACTCTCTCACTAACTGCATGTGAAGAGGTATGTAGGTTTAAAAACTGAAACCAAAAACAAAGACTGGAACACTTGAAGCACTTTACTACTCCAGATCCAGTGTAGGAGGACACATCATATATTCTCGAAACTTGTATATTCTTGAAGTTAAGTGTACATGAAGTGATATATATACAAATTAGGTACAATATATTTTTGAAACGAAAAACATTTTTGACACCTGTGGGTGTTTGTGTTCAGTGCAACCCAGGTTTAATGATTTATTAAATCAAATAGTCATTAAAATACCTCTGAGACATTTTTAATCGTAGTTTCTGTTCCAGTAGTTTTTGATGCTACAGTGTATCAATACTTTGTATATCAGTTTATATCTTAGTATTTTTGGTTTATGGAATAATTTCAAGAAGCTGGATTCTCAGGTGTTGGTGAGATTACTTAACTACCTGCTTAAATCAGTGATATGATAAGAGGTCCTCTGTTTAAATCGACTCAAGCTATAAGGAAATTGTTAGGCATTTTGGGAAAATGTTTTCTTGCACAGTGTTGAATGAAAAGACAGACACAGTTTTTGTATCTACAACATAAATATGAAGATAGAGCCATTAAACATTTAGCTTAGCTCAGCAGAAACAATGAAAACAAGAAAAACAGTAGCTACAGTAGGCTCAAAAATGCCTAGTGTTCATTTACATATTAAATCTTGTCTATATCTAATTTAACGCATAAAAATATCCTAAATCCCAAAAGGTCAAACTATTCCTTTACATTTTGAATTACATGAATTACATTTTGATTTAAAAGTCACATAATAATTCCACAAGACAAACTGTATTTTAGTAGCTATCTTTGAATCTCTGACATGCAGAATGTATTTCACTTTTAAATATGTTTATGTGTAAACTCCTTTCTCTGCTGCTTAAACGTCAGAGCTTTTCTTAGCTGTGTGTTACAAGCTGTAGATTCAGGTGGGGTTTGCATAATCAACCATTTGGAACAACAGCATGAAGTGTGTTACTGATGCCTTACTGTATCCATGGTTATATGAAGGTAGACTGACAGAAACAGAGGGGGAGAACGCGGTTAAGTGGCTGTCTTTTGTTCCCTGACATCTTCTCTTTATGTCCTTGGCACTCCAGCAGTTTTTAAAGTGGCTAGATCAAAGCTGCTCTTTAAAATGCTGAAAAATATACTTTTTAAGACCCTTGAGAAATAAGTAATTCTCATGTAACCCAGTCCAAGTTTAGTGAGCTGGACTCTGGGTTTACTGTGTGTGTTCAAGACCATGTGAATGAGGCAAATGTATATCCCTTATTTCTTAGTTTGACAAAATGCCTCCAATTTGTGGTACCAAGATGGTGTGTGTGCCTATGCTGCTGCTGGTTGGTTTGGCTGTTCATCAATCATCATGTATTTAGAGCTAATGAAAACATGAATGTAATAATATTGATATAATTAAAATAAATGCACAAGTTGAGAAGACTTGGTAAGACTTTCTTACACTTGTTTCCCCCTTCTTCATTTCTTTTTGATATCTTAATCCAATTGTTCGCTACTGGACAGACAGGAGAGTGATACTGCTTCTCTATAAAACTATCTGCAAGACAGAAAATAAGAGCGTTTCCCAAAACATTAAACTCTGGTTTTATATCTCAGAGTATCTGCTTTCCTATAATCCTATAAAACTCTGTTTTATATATATATTATATATATATAGCATTTGAGTTTTTTTATATAACCTTTGAATGTGATCAGTACCATAAATTATATTCCTCTCACTTCCCTTGTATCATGTTGGTAGTAGCAGAAATCTCAGGCTGAACAAATAACTACAACCGCCTGCATGTGTTCATTTAAATGGGTAGTGTAAGAACCAGCCCTGTAAAAAATCATCTGGGTTCCCCTCTCAACTGTAAGGACATTGGATAAACTATAACCTCAGGAGTGTTCAAATACTTGCTAATCATTGCAACATATGCTAATGCTTTCTGATTCAGATCTGATGTGCACTTTACCTTCCTGGGCTGACTTTGCTCTGTGCTTCCCTACTGTGTTTGGCTCTGCTCCAAAGGTGTTTCCAAAGCTGCTCAACTTGTCTCAAGATACACTCAAACGTCACACTAATCCAGCACCTGTGCGTCTGCGTGTTTTGAGCCGTGGAGGGATTGAGGTTGACTTACATCATGCTGAAAAATACAGTTCAGTCTGTACCTCCAATAAACTGTTACAGCACAAAGGGAGAAATTTCAGTCAAGCATAATTAATAATCAAAGACTTTAATACAAATCAGCTATGTTAAGTATACGTTTACCTCTGACTTAACTGTCGTAGCAAGCACACTAAATAAAGTAGAAATCTCTTTATTAAAGCAGACCTTTGACCTCTCTGTAGTGGAAAATAAAGGATTGATTCAACACATAAAAGTGCTGTATAGGTGTAGTGACTGTGTCTGATCATCATCATATCATGTCATGTGTATTATGACAGCCACAGCCTCCCTTATGACTGGGTGATGCTGCAAATGAGATTTCGCCTTCGAGAGAGAGCAACCAGTCAGCAGACAGACCAATGCCAGAGGGACCACCTGCACAAATAGAAAGAAAATTTAATACATAAAGCCTCCATCATGCTCCTCATGCACCTTACTGTCTCCTTACCTTGGTCCTGTTTCTGGCAGTGCGTGTGTGTGTGGTAATGTCAGAGGACGTAATGTCCGTTGAGAGCTCGTCCACCTGGTATAAGGCCTTTAGAAGCATTTCCTCACACTGGGACTCAGGACAACCAGACAGCTTCTGCAAGGAGCATGAGAGATCACCCCTATTCACCTCTCAACTACAGTTGATGGGAACTGATATGATAGGCAGCAGCCATGAAAAGGACCATAAAGAAAGAAAAGACTATATGTACATGGCTATAATTGCTTATATACCTGAAGTAAACGTGTGGCTCTGCGGTACAGTTTGGTGTTGGTGACCTGCACATCGATCATGTGGTTCTGGTAAACCTTCCCCTTTAAGATGTGAGCCCCAGTGCTCACAGCGTTCAGCACCAGCTTAGTGGACAGCTCCCACTGCTGACAAGAAGAAGTAACTGATCTCATTTCCTATTTACATAAGCTGGACTGACAGGAAGAAATAAAACCTAAACCTTAAAAAAGACCTACAGAGCAACAACAGTTAAGATTTTTTTAATTTATTTGTAGCTCTGCAAAACACTCTGTTGAAGGAGGGTGGAAGACAAATAACAAGAGTAAATAAGGCAAAATAATTGTTTATGA
>OMLM01014580.1:0-15064 GCA_900302695.1 Helostoma temminkii
TGTACCTAACACATGAGGACGTCCAAATGATTCATTTAATAACTTAATTAAATAGCATATTCAGTATTTCATCACCTATAACAGCACAGATCAGTGTTTTCATGCAGTGGTAGTTTCTAAGTATGAGCTGTATAAACACCACAGGTGTTTGAATATCAGAAGAAGCGTGTTACAGCGTGTGTGTTGGTATGTTGGGCGTCACAACAGAGGGGGATCAGATAGATTTCAGCGAGGACCCTCCTGTGTTTCTGTCCTGCAGACAGACGTGAAGCAGATGAATATCCAGTAATGTCTGTACTGTGACATTACCCAGTAGTAAACAACTAGTGACTTGCTCATGTCTCCCTGTTTACGAGATGTTATCTTTCTTATCATTCTTATGATCAGTGATCTTCAAATTGGACCTACTGTGACAAATTGTAGAATGAAATCAAATGAAAAATGGATGAATGAATATGTGATTGGGTTAAACAAAGGTATGTTAAGAGCACAAGGACCAGTCTCTCTGAGATAAAGTCCTTAAATAAAGGATATAGTCCACTTGTGCCAAAAACAACCTCCTTGTGTTGAAGTCATGCAAGTAACAGATAGAGAGGGTGGGCTGATATTCATGTAAACAGAAGGGAAACTGCTGCATTAAGATAAACTAAGTTCAGTGTTCCTCTTTCAAAACTGCATAAGCACTGCCTAAAAGCCAAAAGGGAGCAGCAGACAGGGAAATGACGAAAACTATATTTGTTTTTCTTATTTGATTTTCTAGCAACAGTAGTAATATCTAATAACAATAACATTTGATGTTGCTGCAGCAATAAAGTGTTATGTTCCTTATCAGTCAATCTGTCAGCTGTTTTTGTAAAACTGACGTGTTCTCAGCATGCCTGCCAACACTGATAAAAACATGAGGGAACTACATATGTGTACTGTGGTACTGTAGTGCATTCTACTGAAATGAGTTGCTAATGTTGCATATTACTTCTGATTTGGAGTTATTAAGCTGTATGTTTGGTCATTTATGCAATGTAGGGATTAATGAATGACACATCAATGGTACCAGGTTTTAGTGGGACATGTCGTTGAATATCATCTATGTAACAATGAAAATGAACATTGTATCTGTGCATGATGTTTTACAGGGTTAGAATAATATTAAATATTTTACATTTTAATATTTTATCAAATATTTAAAAAAGTGAACTGAAGACATAATTTGATACAGGGACTCCCTTAATATTCACTTATTTGTACTCACTAATTTAACCAATTTCTTTATTTGCTGTCACAGTAGCAGGAAATAAATCTATGTCTATACACTAGATAATCACATCACTCTGTGCTAATACTGTTTGTGATCCCTTTACGTGTGTCAATGTATATTTTCTTTTCGAAATAAAAATACTGACATTGGAGGGAAATGGATTCCATTAGCATTATTTATGATGTTTACCAAGTCTTCCTGGTCCCTCATCCTGCCTGTCAATGTGTTGGGACCCTCCCACCTCCTCTTGCCACCTTTGCTACTTCCTCTGCACCGATATCTAACTTTAACCCCACTTAACTATCCGAATAAAACCGGTAACCACTGTTCTCACAACAGGAAAGCTGCTATAGAAAGTGACCGTCCTGCCTGAAGTGGCACTTCATGTTCTCACAGGGAACAAGCAAACAAGTCCGGGAGGAACATGCAATTGACTGTGTCCTTACGTCGGAAGCTGGCATAGTGCAGGAAATACGGGGTATGGCAGGAAATAGTAAACAGTACAACACTACACTGTTATTGTCAACAGAAGAGTTGAGACAGGAGACAGACCAAGTATAAACCTGAACCTCAGGCACATTTTCCACTTCACCTGCAGGTTTTTCATCTAGAACATGCCACTGTTACAATCCTGTGTTGTATTGTATTATTGTGCAGGTGAAAAGATTATTCTGTTTTTAGTTAGGGCAAGCTGTATGATCTGCAAGTGTCACATGATTTTAAGTTTAATTAGCTCAAGGTGGAAAATAACCAAGAGATCGCATATCTCCTTGGGTACAATCAAGTCAGTCGTATGGGAACACTTTGGTTGTCCAGTGAAGTGTAGGTAGGTATGGTATGGTTGTGTGTAAGGCAAAACGCACCTTTAGTTTTCCATTTATTTAATAAAGGTTAATAATTATTAGTATATTATTAGTATAGATCAATCTGTAGCTTAAGAATCGAGGTCTGAACCAAACTGTTGATTGGGAAAATCGTTACACCCCCACTGATCTTTTCACAGCAGACAGCTGAAAACACTCTGGTGTTCCAACAACTGCAAAGGCTCATACCAAGCCGGTGATGTCATACTGCAGACCTTCCAAAGAAGTTCTGCAAGTGAAACATAATCCATGACAAAGCACAAGACACACTACACCTCCGCTGTGGACGACTTCTCTCCATTCTGCTTTAGTCATATCTGACGAAATGAAGGGATGACACAGCGTTCACCACACAGAATAGGAACACAGAGAAGAAGCAAACACGTGGTGCACGATATGTCAAGTTCTTACAAGTCGGTTTCAGACATTTATGGAAGGTCAGAAACAACCTTGACAACCCTTGAAATGATAAGAGGTGAAGCTAAATATAATAAGATGATTTAAATGGAATTATTACAAAACAAAAATCTAAATCCACCTCTTTTAACACTGTTACTATTACTGAATACTGGTAAATTATAAGAATCATGTTGGCACTATAGGCCACAAAAGTCAGTGAAATCCTGGAGGGACTTTGATAGGGCTGTGGAGATTCTCTAAATCCACAGTTCAGGAACGATGTCCATTTTGGTTTTTGTTGCGTTTTTTGTTTTTTTGGAAATTAGGGTCTTTCAAAACCTGAATGACCTTTGGTGTGTGACCACAGCACATCGCAGCAGCTCACAGAATGCTAACACTACTGTGGAAACAATGTTACTTTCTTAAAGGCCCTATAAGTAATTTCTGATGGCCCCATGCCCCTGTTTGTGCAACTACGTACCCCTCCAGTTATCTCCCATGAGCAAAGTTACCATTAGGTGTTAGCTCTCTCTGTGTAGGAGGAAGATGCCTCTTCTGTCTGGTGTGTTGCTGCAGCAACTGCAGCTGAAAAAACTGGAACAGTTTGACATCTGCTCAACTCTGGACATTCAAAATTATGGTTTGCTGTCAGCATTTTTTAAATCCTCACTCTGGGCAACATGAATATGTAATGAATGTCCAAAAAATCCAGAGTCCAAAAAGAAAGCTGCAGACCACATCAATTCCAACATCGGGTTCAAAGGTTTGAAGAGATGAAGAAATGATTATATAACATGCTGAACTTGAACCAACTCCAAAGTCACAGTGTATTCCATTTTATGGTTTCACTGGCAATAAAGACAAACTTACGTGTTTAGTGCTACATGTATCTAATTTATTGGATGTTTATTGGATTAGATAAAAAATAAATAGCCTCAATATTAATATTAAATTAAAGATTGTTTTTAGACTGTAATTATATTTAGCACACAGAGAACAACCTTCATATCACAGATGGAACAGGAAAAAGAAGCGAAACACTTTGTGGAAGTTGCATAAGATGGACATCCTCTCTTTCGGGGTAACACATTAGGTTCTAGTGATCTGAGGTTGTGTCCTAACACGCATGACACCGGCTGAGACAGTGGAAATAATAATTAGTCTTTATGAAAGACTAAGTAAATGTGTTAATGATGATTTGCATGCCACGTTCTGTTTGAAAGTGATCTCTGTGAGCGACGTTCATCACAGAAAATGCAGACAGAGCGATACATTTAATTTTTACTGCCTCATAGCAAAAAGTTCTCAATGCACACATGAACCATAATGTATCTCTGAGAGGTTCAGGGGGTGTGGAATTTCTCACCGCCACAGGAATTTCTACATCCACCAAGTCTCAACATGTTTTTCTCCACAATGATTAAACTGAGATGTGTGACATTTTTTCTACTGTAGTTACAGTATTTTCACTATGAACAAATGTGAACAAATGTGAAATGTTATTTCTTTTGTAAATTAGGGAATGATAGGTAAAAGCAATCAACACAAAGTGTATCCCTTAATTCTTTAGTAGCTACATGATCAAAAAGAAGTGGTTTTGATACTGTTCTACTCGTATATCCTCATAGTAGTAGTTAATGGCATCAGAACAAACCGAGATAACCATAAAGTGTCTGTTTTGGTGCTGCTGGACCTAACAGCTTCTTTTAACAGACCGAGTGGGACTGTTTAACTGGTTTGTGGAAATCTTCTGTCTTTGTGCAAATGAATGAAAATGTATCCAAAATCAATAGTGTTCTATATGGTGCTCCAAAAGGGGGAATTTTTAAGACCACTACTTTTTAAATGTCATATGTTACCACTGGGTGATGTCATCTGACCTACTGATGTTCTTTAAATGTATTTTAGATGTCAGTGCCTGGGTGTCACAGATGTTCCAGCTCAGTCAAGACACAGTTGAGATCTATATCACTGAATCAAAGAAGAGAGAGAAACTACCCACAAAATGAAATTCTCTGTGGGAAGCCATTATCTTTGACTCAGAATTCAACTTTAAGGCTCATGGAGCCTTGAAGTTTACAGGAGAAAACACATTACACACGTTTGCCTGTGGGTTTCCATATTTACTCAAAATTTGTTTACTTGTTTTTAAAGCACTCTATGTTCTCGTATGTGTTTTCAGTGTATGAATCAGTATGTTTTCTCAGACCCTGTGGTACAAGTCTATAAATTGTGCCAAAGTGCAGGCTAAAAACACACGGTGAGGTGAGTTTTTAGTTTCTATGCTCTGAGACGAATGGTCTGCCTGAGGATCTGAGAACTACTGAACGTATCACTACAGGCAAACTTAAAAACCTATAGCCTGGCTTTTGATGAAGACGTTTTGTGGGGTGGCTGGTGAAATAATGTATGTTTATGTATATATATTCATATCTCGTCTATGTGTGTATTGTGTATGTATTTATGCACATGTGTATATACATATTTTATAGTATACATATATATATATTTTTTTTTTCTGTTAATTATATATGAATTTCAGAGTCTTTGTCTCTGGGACAAACTGTGCTTATCATTCCTCCTGTTTTGCTCTTCCTGAGGCTCCTTCCATTTTTTCCTGTTAAAGGGGTCTTTTGGGGGAGTTTTTTTCCTTACCCAAGTAAAGGCTCTGAGGACAGAGGATGTTGTTGTGGAGTCAGTCCACTGAGACCGGCTTAACTTTAGACTTTTGTGAATTAAATTTTAGTTTATTTAGTCTTACAGTGCTGTCAGCTGCTTTTATGTGGATGTGTAGCACTTACAATTGTATATGAAAAGTGCTATATAAATAAAACTTGACTTGACTCACCAGTCAAATTGTGTCACTGACAACAGGTGGTTTCGATCACAGTGGAACAACACAGGGTCATTATTCATAGGGTAAGTCTATCTCTTTCACACACACATAGAAGGAAGAGATTTTTTTTGATTCGGACTCTCCGGTCTGCTATCTACAGTAACCACATCATGACTTAAACATGTCTTCATGAATATGAATTCAAAGTAACACAGAAACTCTGCCATCATTCATATTCACTGCTCATATGTGGTCAACGAATGACTTAAAACATAAAGACAGGGGCACAGACAGGGGCATTTAGAAACATTTACATGGGGTGGCAAAGGGCTGACATGATGTTTTAACAGAGTTGGGGGAGAAAAGAAGTGGGGGGTGCAGACAGTACAATCCAACATGAAACAAACACACACATACAATAGTCAAACCAGTGTGTAAAGTCTTTAGTTAGGCTGAGATGAAATTATGTTACACAAGCTATTATTTGTTTATTTATAATGACTGGCTTTTTCTGTTTGCTTCAGTAAGTTGAACAGTTTATGACATATTTGTCATCTTATTGTCCAGTTCAGCTTTAGAAACTGAACAGCTGGGGTGGGACTGGTTGGGAGTCTGGGGGAACATCCTAGGGGGCAAATGGCGGGGCCTCCCATGGGCCCCTGTAGACCCACCCCTGGGTACAGATTATCAGACCTAGCATCCTACAAGACTAACTGTACCACAAGAAAAACAGCATAATGCCTGAGAAATTGTTTTAAAATGTGTACAAAGCAGCCGCGTCCCTGCTTGGTGACAGCAGACATCAGTGAGAGGGTGTCTTTTTTCTTTAAGAGCTGCATCTGTGGTTCATTCACATTTTTAGCACCTCATCAAAAATGTGGACTTTTGAAGTCAGTGAAAACATACTACAGCTACAAACGAACATCTTTCTCGCTGCCAGTACAACCATACTGCCACCACACGTAGTCCCACTGTAACACATGCCCACAGAAATGGATTACTGTTGCCACAACGGTATCATTTCACCCCAGCAGCTTTTCTGAGGTTCTGTTCCCTCTCACCAGGAAACGACATATTGTATTACTTCCTAGCTGTAGTTAGCTGACTTACAGTATGTACAACAGGCTAAATGCTACCCGTTTGGCTGTTTTGTTGGCAAGATGCATTATAAAAACATATAACACGTACATAATATATTATAAAAACATACTGGGTACAGAATGAGCGTGGAGAAGTCGTAGTTAACGTGAAGTTAAGTGTCACACTTTTGGAGAAGGATTAAAACCGCGTATTTTAAGCGCGTTAAATGGCCACTGTCAAAACACACACAAACCCACTACAAGTTCATGTCCAATAATTACATGCTGAAATATCACAGTTCACAATTCAAACACACAACCGTTAACTGGTCATGCCTGGAAGAGTTTGCCTGAAAATCTGAGAATCACTGATAGTACCCCCTCCTCCCCCCAGCCGCCCACCGGCCACCCCTCACCTGTCTTAAAGCGGAGGTCTTCATCTTTCTCGGAGCCGAACTCCCGCAGGAGGGAGAGGAAGAGTATCCCGAAGGCGTTCTGGATCCCGAACACGGAGCCGTTGCACCACATGGCAGCCAGCATGACCACCCACCCCCAGCCGCCCTCGGGGTGCACAAACTCGACCTCCTCCGCCGAAGAAGTCGCTGTTTGCTCAGGGGCCGTCACCTTAAGGTCCCCGTTCTCCTGCTTCTCCTCCTCCGGCTGCTTCTCCTCAGCGGGTCCGCCGTTGGGCACCTCACCCTTGGCAGGAGCATCACCTTCTGGGATACTGTTCCCCTGTGTCATTTTTGTAAGGTGTCAGGTTTAAATTAAAAAGCAATAAAAACTTTTTATATATGTCGCCCACAGTGTCAGAGGTAGGAAAAATGAAATTCAAATGCTTATATTGGCCAAAAGCTTATATGTGAGCAATGATGAAGTTCCATCCACTGAAGTGCAGCTGCAGTGGAGCTGTTAAGGCATGTGTTCCTACTGTAAGGGTGAAAAAGTCGCTGTTGCAACGTTATAAACTGACAGCGCGGACGGGCGGGGCTCTGACACATCCTGCAGCTGATTGGCTACAATCATTTACCCCCAAGACGAAAAAATAAGCTGTGAAATAAAAAATAAAATAAATATTTTGATAAAAAATATAGTTTTAATATACTGTAAGTGTTTCCACTGAATCACACATACGTACATCCATACGAGTCACCTACACATCTACTGGCAGCTCACTTAAGGTCTCACTTCCCCCCTCCATCTGCTAAAAATAGCCAGAACATGCTGGACAAGCTGATGGACACAAATGCAGAAGCATATGCAGTGAGCAGAAAATCAAGACAAGGTTCAGTAAGGCGTTTGTTAAGTAAAGTGAGGGACGTATTTTATTATTTTTCTTTGTTAATGGTCATTTTATAGGGAGCTTTGTTAATCTAGTGTTCTCTAAAATAGCAAACCTTAAAAAAAGTTAAAAAGATTAACTTGTCGTTTGGTCCCTGAAATTGAATTAAGGAAATATTTTAATGTTTAGTTAAATTACCTTGAAATATTGGCTTTTATTTAACTTAGTAAAACCTGTTAACTAGTTACAATAAGTTAAAGGTTGTAATCAGATAAACTTCAAATATGCAACTGACACGATTCAATTTCATGGCACCTGTTGACAAGATCAAATTAAAGTCACGGTTTCATATTTAGAGTATACCTTGACAAAAAATAATAAATGAAATCTGTGATTTGTGAATTTGTGAATTCACTTGGATTTTAAAACTATATATATATATATATATAAAGGGGTTTGTGTTTTTTGTGATGGTGGATCTCGAGATTTTCTAAACCTTTCAGTCTTATTTTGCCTGTTCTAACTTTTTGCACTAGTGTGAAGCAGCATCAAGCTTTCTTTGTACTTTTGACATATAAATAAAAGTTTAAGCAAAAAGATTTTAGTTTTATTATACGAAACATCCAAACCTTTCTGCAAACAGGCTTAGTAATATACAGTATCAAGTTCAAATGTGATTTCACAGTGTTTCACTCGCCTGACACAGTAACTAATATGTACAGTGCTATTAATGAAACAGTGAGGTATATGAAATTGATGTAAATTGAGTAAGACTCCAGAGGGAACAAGCTGTACCCTGGGTGGGACAGGTTGGTTACACTCGGGCTTGCAAGCTGTGCAGCTGATCAGTGGGGAAGGGTTGTTTGGTGGCTGAGCTGTACCTGACAATGATAGATGATGTGGGGATGGACTCTATTACGGCACAAGTGGATCAATAATCCATGGCTGGTTGAGCTTCATTAGCTGCCTCAGAAACAACATCCTCTATCACGTTGCATCAGATGAACCGTCCTCCACTATCACTATAAACTCAAGAAAAAAAATCCAAACCTTTCACTGCTGCTGTTTGTTTTTTTTTACAGTTTGTAAACTGGACTTTACCCAGAACAGCAAAAAAAAAAAAACACAACTGGGAAGCTGTGTAACTAAACACAGAATGAAATCATTCATGAAACCTTTTTTAAACTAGTATTTGAATGAATCGTTTGAAAAACGAGCTCATTTTGAAACTGATGCTTCGTGATGATATTAGGAGCTGAACCAATAATCACACAAAACATCCTCAGAGAATACAGTACAGTTCATAAAAATGATTTTATTTACTTTACAGTGAGTTACAGTGAACACGTTATACACTGATGCAGTTTGCCACACACCTGAGTTGATGCACTGGAGACAAAGCAGGGAAAAGAAAGAAAATGGATAATATGTGTTTTCTGGTTGCCTGGTGACAACACTGACACTGACACTTTTAAGCTGATGCTCAGTCTCATCTCGACCTCTGTCCATTACCAACATGGTGGACACTCATCCACATGCACAGGTGGTGTATGCAGTCCAAACTGTCCCATCTCAGACCTCAGCTCTCTACTTTGGCCACTTTGGGTGCCTGTCCATCCTGTTCTTCAGCAACCACCTCTCCCTTCCTCTTCCTCAGGCCCTTCATCTTGCGTGTTTGCAGCTTAGACAGATCCTGCTTCTGCATGTGCACTCGGCCAAACTTGGTACCAAAGGCATCATGTGAAACATTCTTCTTCTTCTTGGGCTGTAATGGAGAAAGAGGGGGAAAAAAAAGAATGATTACGTACTGGGAGTTAAGTTGTTCGCTATATTTATCACGTTTTACTCCACAGCACAACTACATCCACGACTGGAAAACAAACAATCAAGTTATGCTACATTAATGCTAATTGTAGTGTAATGACGCCTCTCCTCAAAAACATCCATCCAACCTGTTAATTACTGAAATATCTACTCAACTGGCTGTTATAGTTTCTTCATGATTTTGTGACCACATGATTCCACCTAAAGAAATGTTATACGTCACACATATCAGGTGGATTAGTTCACTTTTATATCTTCTCTTGTATAGAGCGTCCCAGTGCTGATGAGTTAAATTATTGTGACCATGAAGCCTGAAGAACATAAAAACACTAATAATGCAGAGCTGAGCCTGATAGGTAAATCAGAGCTTGTTTTAAATGGTCACTATGATGTTAGGTTTTGCTTCATTTAGGCAACAATATGGTCTCTCCTCTGGCGCCACCTTCAGGAGAAACTAGGAATGTTCTGTTGAAGAAGAGAAAACTAGCTTTTCCACTTTGTCCTGCTTAACCATCTGTTTTTATGTATAACAAGCAGCAGTTTCATGTGGTTGTTAACCTGGCTATAACTGACTTTCAGGCTTTTTTGAAAATGGTGGCTTAGATATTAGATATTAAAATAATAAAGTAAGTAAAATAAGTTTTTATTTCTAACCCCTTCCTTCTGTTTATCCAGAATTTAGTTTAGTTAAATTCCAATTTCCTACCAGAAGAGGCCTGAGAGAGTCAGCAATATGGTCTCTGTATTTTTTATTATTTTTACCTTCAGGGCTTTGGGCTGTTTGTGGGCTAACTTGTACAAGTCATCTGAAGCCAAATGTGTTCTTCTTAAGACAAAGTCAAACGACGGTCCGATCTCCTCCAGCTCTATCCTCGGAGTACGGCACCCAGACTTCTTCAAGAGACACCTGCAAGGACACATTACAGCCATATCTCACCCAAAACTATACTACTCTGACCAACTGAGAGCACAAGGATTTTTCTGAATTCAGTACCTGTAGCTGCGCATGAATATTTTGCCATCCAGGGCAGTGAAGTGAAGAATGTGTTCCAAACCTGACAGACGTACAGCAGACACAGTGGGACCTCTGAAGAAGTCTGAAAAACAGAACAAACAAACGGACAGTATTAGTAAACCAACACATGCCATCTTGGCACAGAATAAATCGAACTCCTTCACAGAATAACATGAGTGTTTACCTGTGAGCAGACTCTTCAGACGTTTGTGCTCGTTGTCCGTGTCAAAAGCTTCACCCGCAAATATAAGCATTGGTTTGGTTCCCTCAGGACATTTACTGACCTGCCACAGAAAAGACAGAGTACTTTAGGAGACTGTAACTTCTGATCATTCAGTCACTGGAAAACAAAGAAAAACGGGTTGGCTGGGTACCGAACTGCAACACTTTCACTGACTGAAAGGCTTCAATACTATCGAATAGTGAAAAATGTCGTTTGGTGGTTTACATGGTGGAAAAGGTCCTTAAATCACCACTTCTGTTAACCTCTCATGGCATGAACAAGCAAAGCACTAACTCGACTGCATGGTTAACAGCAAGTACATCCCCAGGGACACACAGATGTGTGACTGCAGGCATTACCTTAATCTCACTCAGAGAGACGTACTTCTCAATTCCAAGCTCAATCATGTCAAGTACGTGGAAGTCAAACAGACGACCTGCAGATCAACCAAAGTAAACAATGACACATACAAGCACAAGCATTGGAAAAACTTTTCCCCCCTTCAACACTACACTTTCTTCTGTTCCGTGACATTTGTGATACGGGTGCAATGGTTCTGAAACCGGCACAAAAAGCTGTGACACTTCCACAGCCTAGTGTTGCTGTTGCATCCATGTGTGTGTGATGTGTTCAGGGACTGAACAGTGTGTAGGTCTTCCATGTTTCAAATGCTCCCAACTTGCCCAAAAAATCCACCCCCCCTAAAAAAACTAAAAGGTAAAACAAAACAAATATGGTCTGTTTGTAATTACTAGATACCATATTAGCAACAAGTGACTTTTTTTTTTAATTAAAACTTAATAATATATATATATTTTTGCAGGGGTTTCTATTGTTGGTATGTTGCCATATAAAAATGAGGATACGTTACCAAATATAAGGTTGTTGGGTCGTTTCTTGTTATGGGAGCCAAAGAGAAACAAAGAGCAGTCTGTCTTCTTGGAGAAAAACTCCTGATGAAGAGTTGAAGTGATTAATGATAAACATAGAAAACTCATACAGTGCAGCATTTACTGTTTCCTATACACGCACCAGTGACGTTGAGTCCTCAAATGGCCGAGTTATGTTCTTCCTGGGAAGGAAAGAGATTTTATCCAGTGCAGATGGTTTTATGATCACACCATGCTGTGGATTATAACATACTTAACACTAATGTAAATGTAATGGCAGAAAATACACAAATACCCAATCACACTATCTGCTGAGATAGAAAATCACTTACTTCTTGTAGAGCACAGCATTAGGTTTCTTCAGGGAATACTGTGGGAACACAGTTTTTACATTAGAATTTTACACATAGACAATCACAAATATCAGCACAATTTTAACAAATAGAAAACAACAGCTTTACAGGGTGAAATCACCTGATTCCCTCTGATGACTTGTATTACACTCAACCTGTTCTTCTGAAAAACCCTAGTGATTTTCTATCTCTCCCTAGATGTGCGCGTTCCCATATTTCACAGCTTAATAATATCATGAATATAACCAAGACTCTATAGGAAACATTCTTTAGTCCTTGCTGCATCTTGCAAGAACAAAAACCTTTCCTATGTTTCACTTACAGCGTCTGTGGAATTTCCCAACACGTGGGCTCAGTGTACCGACCAAACTGTAAAATTACTGTATAATTCAGGTTGTTAAAAATCCTTACAATCTGAATGATTCATTAGTTTAGGCCTATTGGACCCATATTACGTATCAGCTGTCTAGTAGAATAGAAGTGATAAACTTGTCTCTTTTACTTCTTTAAAGGACAAGACACTGACCACATGTGTGAGAAGCTGCTGTGTTACATGGATCAACAGTCTTTAGGTCTAAACCTCATTTTCAACCAAGCCAGTTCCAGGGCTGGTTCAGAGCTAGTGCTTAATTTTTAACCAGTTCTTTGTGCTTTCACAGCCAGAGAACCGGCTCTCGGCCAGGAAAGCTGGTTTCAGTTCCAAACTCTTTGCTGGACTAGAATAAATAACTGATTGTGTCAGAGGCTGGACTATCATGACCAACAAGGTCAGTTAACCTTTGTTGTAACGTTAAAAATTTACTGTAATGTGCTTCATATTGGTTTCAATCACACTGCAGTAGTTGATGCTAGGTAGCTAAAGGCTAAAGCTAAAGGAGGCTGCGTTCAGAATCAAAACATACAAATAATCATGTTTGTGCAACGAGCAGCGCAACAGCAGACGTATATAGTGACCTAATTCCACAGCTTTATTGTGGTCTAGCTAGTGGAAAAGCAGAGCGGTTCTTCAGGTCTGCAAACTGAACCAACTCTGAACCAACACTAGCACCAGCCCAGAGGTAGTTGGGGTTGGTGGAAAAGGTGTACAATAGAGTTCCACAGATTTGTGACACTCGTACGTCACATCAGGGGAATGAAATCTGTACTGAATGCATTCAAATCATAACTCATGTCATCACAATCACACAGGGATGAAAACAGTTTAAAAACCTCCCATCCAACAGAAACAGAGACTAAGAGACCTGTGCCAGAAGTTTAAACACAGTTTGGTGTGGTCATACAGTTTCTTAGCACGTTACTTACTATGTCCTTTAAGGCCTGGGTGATGGTTTGACTGGTGTTCCCCCCTTTCATGATCATGGCAGTCTTCACATCCTCAGTCAGTTTAGGTGCTCTGCTTTCTAAAAAGCGTTTGGTGCGCTTCGTCTTGGGTTTTCTGAGAAAACATGTAACATGAAGTAAATATTAGCCTGTCAGAGCTTAGAGAGGATGTAACTTACAAATCCTGATGCCTTCAAAATCATCATTACAAAATATATAACATTATATATTATACGTATATATTACGTGTAAAACTACACGTAATTAAATTACAAGTATTCATTTACTACACATTACATATGCAGTACCAGAGTAACAGCCACTTGTGACCCACTTTTAATATAAAATAAATGTGCTTTATAACAGTAAGGTTCTTTCACTTGGCCTAATATTTTTACGTCAGACTCTTGAGTAGATAAATGTAGTGTGCTTGTACACTCATAAATCACGTATCTTATAAATTACTTCTGTCTATAACTTTACATGGAGCTGATGACAGTGTACTAGCTACAGGCGTAGTGCTAGGCTAGGCTAGGCTAGGCTAGGCTAGGCTAGGCTAGGTGGCCTTGCTTTTAACAGTAGTTTAACGAGTACTGTTCATTCTGGACAAGATAAATGCAGACAAGCAAACAAAGCGACCACCCAAGAATAAACAGTCAAACTCACAATACGCCGTCTAACTGCGTCATTTTGACTTGAGCGTTTTCTGTCCGTGTTCCTTCCACTCACGATGCTTCTTGCACGTGAACCAGAGCGGCGGAAGACAACAGTCGCCTTTTCTTCTTCGTTGGTGTTTGACGATGATCGACATCCTTCTTCAAGTGTGTTACCGCCACCTAGTGTAAAAACGACAACCTCCAGCAGAGTCTGAAGTATGTAGTGTAGAATGCTAAGAATATTTTTCTAGGTAAATACTTGCACTTTTACAGTATGGACTTTGTGTATGAACCTTGAGGTAGTTATACTTTACTAGAGGATTTCCATTTACTTTTAGCTTATTTTTATTTCATAGCTTTAGTTGGTAGTTTAATTTTACAGATAAAAGTCTTTATAAAAATTATTATTATTATTGTTGTTGTTGTTGTTGTTGTATATTAAATCATATAAATAATATTATTATATATGTGTCAGTACATACAGTGGATACAGCTACTAATGAATTACTACAAATTCTGTACCATAACTTCCACCTTAGTATTTTTTGTATTGAGTTTGTGGACTTGACATATTTGTGCCACATCTGGAAATGCTGACATGTGTCTGAAACAGTCTTCAGTCACAGTAGAACTGTGCCTTTCTGCATATGTTCCCAATGTTGTTGTAGTTCCTGTTTTGTGGTCTGTTGTTCTTTATTCTCTTTCTTTCTACTCACCCCAGTCGGTCGAGGCAGATAGCCACCCACCCTGAGCCTGGTTCTGCAGGAGGCTTCTTCCATTATAGGAAGCTTTTCCTCTCCACTGTCTCCTAAAAATGTATAAATATATTATACATATATATATGTATATAAATATATTTATATTAATATAAATATTATTTTGTGTGTCATATTGGTGTTTGTTCAGACTATTTTAATATTTATTATATTTATATTTTATGTTTATGTTTCTGTATTTGTATGTGTCAAACTGGTGTTTTGAGTTTCCTGTCTCTAATTGCTGCAGAAATAATTCTCATAAAATGAGAATCCAGTCGAATCCTTATCCTGCTGGCTGAATGAACCTCCTG
>OMLM01014582.1:0-12773 GCA_900302695.1 Helostoma temminkii
CACCCATCTTTGTTGGCAGGGACCTCTGGTGTGGTGTGTGTGTGTGTGTGTGTGTGTGTGTGTGTGTGTGTGTGTGTGTGTAAGAGAGACAGAGAGAGTTTAAGGGGTGAGGAGTTGCTTGGAGGTTGAGGGGGTTACCAGAGGTGTAGGCTGGTGTTTAACAGGGTTTGGAGATTTCATTTTGTGTTGTTGTTTAAATAAATTACTTGATAGAGGAAACTCAACAACTCCTAGAACAATCTTCTCATTTAACACTGTTAATAGTTCACCTCTTTATCTGATAAATTTAAAGGCAAATTTAGGAGCAGACCATTTGATTTACATGTTACTATGCAGAGAACAGAGCAACAAGAATGAATACATGTATATGTATATAAATGTATATTTATGTCTCAATGGTCACCACCCTCCTGACTTTATATATACACTACTACACAACTATGTAAGTGTAAATATCATGTTGTGTGTGTGGAGTGAAATGTGTGATTGTCAGAGGAAGTGAGAACCATACTCAGGATGACTGCATTTGATAAGGCTGTCAAGATTAGGGTGTGAATCTTTATTCTCATGTGCTACTGGACTTTCAGAGGAATCAAAACAAGCTATGTTAAAAAACTACACAGCCTTCATTTTCTCCAAATATCTAATATTACCCCTTGCTCCCTCCTGAAGTCCTCCTCAAAACTCCCTCGTTCCTCGAAAGAAAGAACCACCCCTCCTTCCACAAAGAAGCCCCCTCCCCAACCCTATAGCGGTGCCCCAAGAGAACAGAAGTAAACATGCCTCTGTTCCCTTCACCCCACTCAGCTCTCAAGCCCTCAGCTCACTGCTCCTTCTCTCCTCTTTCTGTGTTTGTTTGCCAACGGTCTACTTTCTGGACTTTTTGTTTGATGTTGCAAGGCCCCTCAAACACAGGGGCACACTTTGAAGATGCTGCAGAAAAACATCAAGGCATCGATAAAGAGCAATTTGTAAGGTTATGGGAACATCTGTGCATGCTTTCTATGTAAGTACAACAAGAAATTATGTGGCTGATAGCTGCCACGCCGCCCAGCAACTGAAGCGTTCATGCAGCTTTCGCTTAGCTCATTTTTGGGCTCAAACCAAAGATACACACATTTGTCACACTAAAAAGAAGAACAAACAACAGCATACATGAAAAGGACTGAAGTGTGTTAAATTAAGCTCAGCATTCATTGGCAAAAATCAAACATTTTTATCTGTTAACAATTGAAGAAAATATCCTACATTCACTACTGATATTTTTACCTGAGTGACCATGAATACCAAGATGAGTCAACTTTTTAAAATAGCTGACATGTTTACAGCATGATCATGCAGTGCTGGAATACAGACTGTGTAGGAGTGGAAGGTAAGCGTGGGAGAACTAAGCGAAGACGAGGGAGAACTAGGGCTCCGTTTGCGTGAAAGTGTGTGTGTTGTTTTCTTCTCTGTAGTTCGCTTACTCCTGATACCAAGAAGAGGAAGAAAGGGACTATTAAATGAGCTGTACTACTACTATAATACAAGAAAATAAACACTAATCAAAATAAAGTATATATCGTGGTTGGTTTTATTCAAAATAACATTTGCATTTTTAGCAGCTTGGCAAGAAGCCACGTGTGAAAAAAAAAGAGTTTCACGATGAAGTCAGCTTGTCCTACAACTGCAACCCTTTTGCCAGAGAAAAGAAACAATGCCTGGCTCACAAGCTTCACACCAATTTGCATCTTATCCATCTCTAGTGACCCCCCCCTCCAACCCCTCCCAATCTATACTGCAGATGTGGAGATAGATGAGGCTTCCTCGTGTATCTCTGTCACACAGTAATGCAGTTCTCTGGGTCACCTGGTAAAACAGCCCATATGGTGCGAGGTTTTGACAAACCACACACACAAACGCATGTGCACAAGCATGTACACACAGCGCTAGTGAAATGGAGAGGCTGCAGACCCTGCAGAAAATATCTCCTTCTCCTTTTAAAAGTTGAAACATGATGCAGACCAGTCCCCACCTCCTCCTGCGCACACACACATTTAAAAACATGCATGTCTCAGTCCTATGAGGTGTCGCTGGTTGAAGACAGACGAGGCAGGTCTGGTTGGGATTAGTTCACCATGGCCATGTCTCTACAGTCTGGACTTGGCTTTGTTGTCTTAATGTCTTTCTTCCACACCTGTTCGAGCACTGATTTGTACAGTAGCTCTCTCAATACTCGGCTATTACGTTTCCTTTGAACCCCCGTTTTTATTACATGTGGGAATATGTTGTGGCAGCAAATACATAGCAGGGATTCAGTGCATTGAATTTAACACTTATCTGCTGCTGAGAAGTTACAGGAGCTCGGTGAGAACACCATGTGCCCTTCAAAGGTCCCTACAGGCTGAATTTATTTGCTTCAGAGCCTCCAGGAAACAATCTCCATTGTTCTAAAGGTTTCCCTCCTGAAAGGCTCTGGGGGTATGCTACCTCATAAAAGAGACTGTTAATGTACTCTGACCTGGGGCGGGATTATTATTTTGACAATCTGTTGGCACACGGGGAGGATTTAGCTCAGTGTTGCTTGCCTGGATCATTCAGAGCAGGTTGGACAAGGTGGCAGCGAAGCACAGATGTAGGATGAACTATCAAAGAAAGCTAACTAGGTATTTTGGCTCAGCTTGTGACACACCACATGAGCAGTGAAACAGTGGAAAGGAAACAAAAAGTACAAAGGCAGTCTGACTGTTTTGCAGATGCACACACAGGTATACAGAATGTGTACATGCTCACAATCACACAGATAAACAGTTTACGGAAGTCTATTGTGACTGACTTTTTGTATGAAGGTCTTTGTTGACTGGAGGAAGTTCTTCTGAAGTTCAGAGGCGATCTGTGGGCACAAGTGTATAGATAGTTATTGTTGCCTCTTCAAACTAGTGCCCAATGCACCAAGGCCTTATAAGAAAAAGTGAAAAAAAAGAAAGTAACTATGTCTGATTTGTCCAGCAGTGTTTCAAACAACAACAAATATATATATTATTTTATATTATAAAAAATATTTTAACTCTCACTGCTCTTAGTATCTTATTATATGTTATGAATTGCACTCAAAAAATTAAAAGTTGCACAAAACTAAGCTATGTAAGTTGAACATAACTCAGTTAAGTTCATCTAACTTAACTAACAAAATAGTTAAGTTTGTCTAACTTAATAATTAGACAAACTTAACTAGCTCTGTTAAGTGCAGCCTTTCATTTGTGGGAAAATCAGGCAGTGTCACTCTTGGTTTGAGGAATATCTTAAATGCTTAAATATAAAACAAATCAAACAAACACACAACAACAAAAATCAAGTGAAATATAAAACACATTTGTTTATCAAGACTGTTGTAGAAGTGTAATGCAAATAAAGTCAATGATGTCATCATTTTTATTAATATTATCATGTATAAAGATATGCATTTGCAAACAAGGGACTATACTGTTACTAACCAAAACAAGAAAGAAAATCATCAAGCAGTTTATTTTTACAGTAACTCTATGAATTTGAAACTATGTATGATTTGAAGTGTCTTGTGTGTCTGCGTGACTGTGTGAGCCTGTGTGTCTGCTGCACCTTTATTCACGTACCTGACCTCACACAGTTTCATATAGCTTCTGGTGCACCTCGCCACATATACATGCATGCACACATACACTTGAGCTGCCCTTTGAGGATGTGGTTGCCTCTTAGGCTTTCTGGTTTCACATATCGTGAGCCCTTTGCGCGCACGCGTGTGTGTGTGTGTGCGGCAAGGATTAAGAGAGGCCCAGCTCGAGGTAAAAATGGTCACTCCTTCCTTTGTCTCTCTTCTGTTCTTTCTCTCTCTCTCTCCTCTTCACAGTTTTTCCTTCCATCCTCTCTCCTTTCTCCATGTCTCTCCCCAGTGGCACAGTGATGGATGGCAGACTGCAGGGGTGAAGGTGGAGGAGTGATCAACAACCAGACCTCAGTGTGTTTCTGCGTGTGTGTGTGTGTGAAGTTCTCTCCAGGAATGGTTGTGTACGGAGGTAAGCAGTGTGTGGTATGAAACCTGTAATGATGAAATGAGTCACTAATCACAGTGATTAGTGGGATGATGAGGGGGAGGCAGCGACTGGCTCTGGGATGGTTCTGCTCTCAAACACAAGCAGACTCTCAAGCACATGCAGAGGGGCACGCACATGACAAAACACAGTAAAAATAACACAAGGCCGTCTACCCAGCGCGCTGTTTCGATACCCACAAATATGTCGTTTAGCCGCTTTGAAACACACGTACATACACATACATGTTCACATAAAATGAATTCATTGAACTCATTAAACAGTCCATGGGTTTATGATCTCGCATGTCACAATCACGTATAATGGACATAAAACTGTATCATATCTCACTTCAATTAGGTGTTTAAATTAAATGACTCCTATTTTAACTGTTAAACCAGTTGAAATAGGAGTCATTTAAGGAGTCATTAACAGTTTGAAAATTGATATAGGCTGTCCTTCTGTATGATAAGGGGCCTAAGGTGGCTGAATCACAGGTTATCACAAACAGATTAGCTTTAGTAACTCAAAAAATACAGATAAAGAATCACTGAATTCTTGGATAAAGTTTGCTTCTACCAAATATCCCAAGGACATATTTGTTTTTAATTAAAATTTGTCAAAGCACTGTATAAACACAGCTCCTCTCACTGAGCATATGCTAGTGTACTCTGACTGTAAACACTGTCTCTGCTCTCTGATCACAGAGGTTATAATATCAGATAAGAAAACACTTAATTTGTTAGTTACAAAAAAAAAGAGTTTTACTCACAAGACACTTCTGGGTATAAAAAGAAATGAGCTACAAATCATTTAAAAATTAATATCTTTTTCACAAGAGATACCTGAGCATTTGTGAATGCAATTGTTTTCTTTGATATGGAATCAGTGTGATGTGCATGGAAAATTGTGAAAGTGCCAGTTGGAAATTGGATATGTTTAATAGATGTTCATGCTGATTATGTTTATTTTTGTGTGCACATCCTGATTTCATGTAAACTACCTGCTATGAAGAATAAAACAAATCATTTGTAAATAACCAGGAGAATATTAAACTAACATTAGTTACACCTCCATGGAAGTTTTGGTTGCATGTGAATGCACTGGTGATAAAATAGGACTATTTCATATACTTAAACATTTTGAGCAATGCACCTTTTACATTTACCAGAGAATCATATTTTATTTAACATAAGAAAGTCATGAAATTAATCTTGTATTCATTGTCTGTAATCCATTTCAAGTAAAATGGATCTTGATATGTCATAAATGTATGGTTTATATCTAAGGTTTCCCTTTGTTCACACCAACGACATCCGTGATTTTGATGAGTTGGAAATGTGTACACTGCTTCATAAATTGTTATGAGAACCTTTCTGTCACCTCCTCTACTTTTAGACATGTTTTTAAGTCAACTTGTAAAAATGCATGTAAACACCATCTTACATAGACTGCACCTCACATCCTGTGTGTGAGTGTGTGTGTGATCACACAGGAGATATATGTCAAACCACTGCGGTGTCTCACCCACACCTTGAACACACATGTTTCTTTGCAAATGCACAAGCACATGCACTCGAGCACAAACACACAGCAATCTTGCAGCCATGTAGGCAGCATGCAAAACAAGCCCTGCCACCAGCAACCCCACGATGAGGCCTCAGTGTTCAACAAGGCACAAGCTCTCCATTCATATGCCAAACAGAAAATAAGCAGCAATGAAGATAGAAGTTTCTGCCAAAACACTGACTCTGGTTTGTTCCCTGTGTGTTGTATTGATGTCTGGATGTTAGAAACCAAAACAAATGAAAACCATGTTCTAAAGAAAGTGTGTATTGCTAAATGATGATCACAGTAATTCCTCATGCATATCTGTTTGAAAACCAGTACCCACTCCAATTTATCATTCTCAGTATGTGTGTAGATGCAGGTTTGTGTGCTTGTGCTTGATTGTACATTTCTGCATGTCCCTGCTGGTGATTTTTCACGTGCCTACAAGCCTTTATGAACTATACATCTGTGTGTATGTGTGCAGTTTATGGCACACTAAACAAAATAGCGATAAGGAAACTGTTGCCAATTGATGATTGCCTACGGGCAGTATTTATTAACATCTCCATCTCAGCGTAATGAAATGTTCCAGCACATATTCTCAAGCAAACATACATGCATAGAGGAAAGCACAACACCAAGAGCGAGTGTGAAGGTGTGAACATGAGACAAAATAACGTGATTATTTGACCATCTCGCACCATAATCACCGTGCATTCTGTTAAGCCTGTAAATCACCTCAGTGGTTTCAGTTTCCGATATCAATTTAGCCCGAATTAGAACATTTTGTCACACATTTTGTTTCTGCTGCCAGGAAATTCACACTGTATAATCAATATGATGTGTCACACACAAAGCAGGACAGATGTGGCTATGATCTTGTTTCTTCTATATATTACACACAGACACAGACACACACACGGAGGACAGAAGGAATTCACCACCAGAGGCAAACCAGCCATGCTGTCCCGTGCTTGAATGGAATCAGATGGATTATGAGAGCACCTCAGACATACCTGCAGGTAGCAGAGAAATCCATTTTGGAACAGACTGTCAAGCGTAAAAGTTTTATTTCGCTCATCAATGAAAACACTTTGCTAATGCATCCATCTTGGCTCCAGCGCATCGCTGCAAGCGAATAGCATCAGAGCTATCTGTGGAGGCTGAGCTAAACAATTCAGAACTCGTACTTCCCCTGTGGAAAACAAGATAAGAACTGGGCCTTGTAGAGGCTCATGCAGTGAGTAGCACAGTTATGGCGTGCACTGTGTTTGATGTAATTTGGTAAGAGGATACCAGAGAGAATGTATGAAAGTGTATATTGAGATCACAAAAACAAACAAAAGGTTGTTAAACTGAAACATTTTTAATCAGTAAAACCACCTGCTAAGACCCTGAGGAGCAGTTTTCTACTCAACAATGTCTTTACCACCAGAAGAACAAAACATCCAACTGCTATGAGGTACTTGAATTGCATAAACTTTAAAACTAACATTTTCACCCCCAGTTTTCTAAGAAGGTGATTCAATCAATTACAGAAGCATATTTTGCTGGGATACTGTATGATAAGGAACTAGCAGTAATAGTACATCTTTGTTCTACAATAGAGCAGGTGTTACTACTGTACATGTTACTGCATATCAAGAAGCACCCAACCTAGAAGGTGCTAGAGGTGACAGAATACAGGAAAGATAATCACCATATTTAAAAGAGAAGCTAACGTATGAGGCTCAACTTTATGCCCTGGCCAACTGGAACTTTTGCAGCCTGTTCAAACACAATCATTTACCACAACTATGTGTTCAAAGAAACCACAAACAATTGTTAAAGTCACATCAACTTGGCCTCGTGATAACTATGTGTTCATGAGTTGGAAAATTGCAACAGCAGAGTAAAGAGAATTCAAGCTTATCGTGGCTCTTTATGAATCTACATCATTAAAGGAAAAATAAACTGGATTTGGGTGAAACCGAGAGACAATTTGGCACAAACAATGATTTATAAAACTGCCTTGTTTTCCCAGAATTCCGGCTAATATGACATCTAAACAATATAAGCTATATGTATATTTTTTTATAAATTTAGTTCACTTCATATGTGAAGTGAGCTAAATAAATAAAGTGTTGTGTTGAGAAAAGTAACATGTACAGTATCCAGGCTTAGAATTACACACTTTTCTCATTAGATCAAACAAGCAAAGCCAAGCCTCATTATAATTCATGACGTTTCCACACACACACATGCAAAATATAAAAGAGCTATGCTGAACTAACTTTATTCTAAACTCAGGAGAAACAGTTTACTGCTGCTACTTACTGTACTCAGTCTTCAGTGTCCATTTCCCACATTAGTGACATCCATCCATTATTTACTACAGTATTTTCTCCAAGATTTATGTCTCGACATTCCTAGACATAAAAAGTTTCAAATGAGGTATTAGATCATATATTACCTGTGCTGCACGTCGCTTGGGATCTCACTGCACTGTATTTGTTGATGAAAGGCCAACGTTGGCAGAGGGAAGTAAATCTAATTCTCGCTCAAATTGAGGAGACTGTCAGAGCAAAGTGGAGCTGACAGTCATGGGAAAAACATCAGACCAACTTCCAGGGAAAAGAGAGAAAGTAGGATACGTCTGGCTTTAAAATATCTGATAGGGGTACACGGTATGCAAACAAGAATATGTAGACAAAGGTAAAGATAAAGCTACATCACTAAGAGTGTTTTAGTTAACGTACCGTACATACATTTTGATGCTTTTTACAGTTTTTAACTAAACATTAACAATGATGCAGTCAGTGTAGGACACATGCATGTGTTTTTGTGTCTCTATTTTTGTAAAATGAAATAAACAGAGAAGTTCAACAGTAGATTTGTAGAAGTATGGTTCAGCTTAAAAACTCTGAAATCCAGTGCTGCACAAATTTAACAGGGGGCGTATAAACATACACACACATAGACACACAATCTCCCTGATGGCATATGCTACTGATTGGTCTGCAGACCATTATTGCACATAAGACCTAGAGTGTGCAGCTGATTCTGCCACATGTCTGCCATTGAGAGAGAAGACACAGAAAAAGTAATAAGGGTTTACAGTCAATAAATAACACAAAGTATCAGAAAATTGTTTAAATACAGCATTAGTGGTGTTGTGTGGTTCAACTATCTGTTGGCATGTGAAGTAGATATCTGTTTGCTTAATGATCATCAGAGGGTTCAATGGTGTAAAGGCCAGGAAATATGACCAGTCAGAGCTATGACCTCTCCGTTACTCATGTAATATACTGGCCCTTAATTAATTAATAGTAAAGCAAATTACACTATTTACTGTTTCCTGGTTTTCTGCAAAGTGGTCATAAATAGTGATCATTGTCTCTGACTAGGCTTCTCTGGAAGGTGGATTATGTGCCTCCAAAGCCTTTTTAGTACACTTACTTTGACGTACAGGGTCATTGTTCTGATCCTGCTCCTTTGCTGCTTGTGGACCTGGACAACTTGCCATCATAGGACAAAGTCCCAAGTTCATCAGTGTATCTAACAGGTCAATGTCAGGTTGGCTGTTTGCAAGCTGAAGCTCAGTAGAAGTTGGATGATGCAGCAGGACCCTAAACATCAATGTAAACCTGCTACAGAAAAGGGAGAGCATCAGTCATTTCAGAGATTGCCATTCAGATGTCTATTCTTCTTTCCCTAAACCAAAACCTTAACCGTGTTGTCACAGTATAAAAAAAAAAGGTAACTGCACTATGTTGCAATAGCACTTGCAGTGTTTCAGCTCCACAGAACATACTGTACACACGTTAAAGACAAACAGCTGAAATATACGTATATGGAGAGGCATGTGACAGATCTGTCTGTATAATCAGCAACAGGAAGACAAGACCAAAAATGTTGCCTGACGTGTTTTTACAATTGCTGGTTTCTTTAGACTGTGTGACTGTGTCCGCAGGCTTCAATACATTCGTGATTTTGCCCCATTTTGGGTTTTGCAGTCTGGATTAAACTCAGCATAAAGCTTCTACTTAGTTCCAGGTTTTCTTTGACTTGGTTAGGTTTTACATTACTAGTAACACGTATTTCATTTGCAAAGCACTAATTTAGGGCAAACAATCCAAACTAATGTTACATAACTGTGATTTAAATTCAATCAGGGATCACAGATATTTTGAGAAAACACCAACCAAAATGGTCTTTGATCAAATGTGTAAATCATTTTCATCCTTTTCATGACTGCAGTGCTCTCACTTCAAACAACCCACTCACATTTTCATTTACTCAATATATAATCAAGAGCTTCTTTTCCCAGGCATATCTTTTTGGTCAAAATGAGTTTGTTTACCACCTTCTAAAATTTCCATGCAAAGGGGGAAGGAATCCATTCTCTGTGAGGGTGGATGATTCACCTTAGAGTGTCCTAGACGCATACCTTGTTTATCACCCTGCAGGCTTATCTTTGCTATGTGTCAACTTTCCATATCATAAGCTTTGTTATCTCATCTTTCACTTTGAAGTCATTTTCTCTGGAGGTTTTATCACCTGTATGGTTGGAGTCTGTTCTATGTGTCACTTACTGTATCATTTGGTTTAGCCTTTTAACCTTCTTTAATTATAGTAGTCAGTTCTGACACCTGAAGTTTGTTTTTGACTCAGTTCTAGCCAGGACTGCTTTTTCTAAGCCACTTTCACATTCTGCAAACCCAGAGCACAGCGCCACATGTATGACAAAGTAAATGTAGTATCTCATTAACATTTAACATTAGCATTTATTGTTATGTAAATCAGTCAGTGTGCATCAATTATTTTCTCATTTATACCTCTACAGTATGTGTTACCTCATTGTAGCATCATCTGGGAGCAACTTGCGAAATCTACGCCACCTGTACACCTTTCCAGTGTCATTTCTCAAGCACAGTGTCACCTTTGTCACCCAGGTTGCTATCTGTGTCACCCCAATGTCACCCAAATGCTCCCTCGAAGACACCGTTGTATCACCTGTTAGTCTGACATGTCTGTAGCACAGCTTGGTGTCTTGTGTGACTGTGGAAAGGAGACGACATAGAAAACTCCTTCCTCCTCCCTTTTGTTTCTCTGTGCCTCGCTAGACTCTGTCCTCCACCACCCCCACTGTGTCCATCTGTTCTCCTCTCAGCAGAGCAGGGTGAGGAGGAGGTGACACATGCATACGCAGGCACACAAACACTTACATGGACTGTAAACACAAACTCTCTGCTGGCACACACATAGGCTGCAGAAAAAAGCAGCAGCGACTCACTTTACCTTGTTATGAAAAGTGTATAGAAGAAGAACGTTCATGACCTGCTGCCATCTTGAACAGTCACATTCAGTTATAACATTTGAACGTCAGTTTTAGGATCTAATTTTTCCTGCTTTTAGAGTTTTGGTGTATACACAGCAAAGGCTTTTGAGGATAGAGTTTTCATTACAAATGATACCATGTGATGATCACTTGTTTACATAAACTGAACTCGGTGACAGCTGGTGCACGCAAATATCTGAAATCATCAAACTCATTTTGGATTTTAATCAACATCTTTTTCATTTCATTCATTCTCCGTCTATGTATACACACAAGTTAAAATATATTTGAATATTATTTCTATACACTATATGGGAAGCTAGTGTCACATATCTGTCGCAAAACTTTACATTTTGTTGAATTACAACAGCATGTAATAGAAATTGTTGTAAAAATATATTTAAAAAACATTTAAGAAAACCAGAGAGCAAGATAGATGATCACTGAAGTAATCAGAGTTCAAACAATACATCCGCTAATGGAAGCACAAATTATCTCAGTTGAGCTCATGGTTATTAATCTTTAATGATCTTTGTTTACCACACAGTAAAACATCTGATGATGCATGCTTCAATATGTTTTAATATTACAATGTAAAACTTGTGTTTGTCTTTTATGTCCACAAGGTGCAAACACAACATAAATGAGTACATAAAACAACAACGTCATACAAAATTACTGTCATAAACATACTGTATGCTGTTATAAAATTTTCACTGGGCTGCAAAACTATTGTAAAAGAAGCTAAAGAAAAGCATTTTGAGGACTGACACAGCTTTGAAATGTAACTTTATAAGTGATAATGCATCACTAATTGGATTAGTAACTTCACACTGGTGGGAATTTCCCCCCCTGAGATTTTGTTGCCACGGTGATAAGGCAAGGCCCTTTGCACTCTGGCCCCTGCCCTTTGCTACCCTTGTCGGGGCATGTGCCACCACCCCCTGCTCACAGCATCAAGATAGATCCCCCACTGAAAACGGCGCTGAGAGAGCGTGTTTGCCTCTGTCTCTGTGCAGGCTTTCCTACCTTTATTTTTAAACTTAGTGCGTGTGCCCATCACATACACATTCTGTTCAATGTGTGTGTGTGCGTGAACACATATGATGGGTGAAAAACACAATAAAAAGGGAAGAAAATGCAAATATTTGATCAAATGACAGCTGCTTTAATGTGTGAGTCTGCAGCCAGGAGAGGAGCACGTTCTTTGTAGAATGAGTTTCTCATTTCCTTTGCACACAATTGTTTATCCTCCCCATGTGTTTCTCCCTGTTTTTCTGGCAGCAGGTAGGCGCATAGACTCAGTTGCTCTTACAGAACTTACAGCAATGCTTCAATACTGTATATTACATTTATCTTAAATACAGAAGGTGAGATATTAGTCTAACCTAATGATCAGAATAATATTAATAACTTAATCCTGAAAACTTATTGTTGCTATTTTTGGATGGGTTCAAAGATGAGGCAGATGCTCTGCTCTCCTTCACTGTCTAGTGACATAGAAAACAACTAATAAGAAATACAATTTAACCAGACTGTAACTTCTGTTAGCATTTTGTAAAGATTTGATTTTAAAAAATGTTAACATACCTGGATGGTATGTGAAGAGGATATTTTTTCTAGTGGATGCTGAAGAATTCAAACTTCTCTGGTACAAAAAGAAGAATTCGCAACAGCTAACTTCACAGACAACTTCACAACCACATAAACACAAGCCAAACAGGCCACAGTCAAAGATGATTCGCATTTACTGTTATATGTCATTTAAAATGATGTCATTTTCCAATAATAATAAGTTGGTTCACCGCGCTGGTAAACCAAACATTCTTTATACACGTTTCCATCCAAACAACATT
>OMLM01014582.1:13573-59101 GCA_900302695.1 Helostoma temminkii
CAGACATTCACGCTCTCTCCTCCCCTATATGTCACTGACACACACACACACACACACACACACACACACACACACACACACACACACACACACACACACACACACACACACACACACCTTCACTCTCTTCCTCATTCCCTGCCTCACTCTCTCTTTTTGTCCTCTGACAAAGCTTGACAAACCACATGTGACTCAGAGGGCTTAGCACTGGGGAATTGTCGGAGTACCCCTTCTCCAATTCACACACAGTTCAAACTCTAAGCAGCCATATTGATTTTTAATGATGCCAAGCACCCTCTCTGCTGTGGACATGGAGAAAAGGATGGAGGGAAGGAAGTCACAAGGATTGGCTGAGCTGGGTCACTTTTCTGCTTGGTGCTCTAATTTTATTATTATTTATATTTTCACAAAGAAATACAAATGTCCTTTTTATGAAGGAAAGATTTAGATTTGGCTTTTTCTGGGCCATTATTTAAACTGTAAGGTGATTACTGAAAATTCAGTTAAATATTAAACAACTGTCCGATGCAAAGTGACACTTTTGGTTTTTGGGGAACAATGTCAAACCACACACATTTACAATGAAGTGTAGACAGGTAAATACACAGTTGTACTTGTTTATCTTTACTTATGTCTTTCTTACTGCCAAGATAATAGAGTTCATCATAGTGCATACTGCGCACTGCCAAACCCAACATGCTGTCTCCTGTCTACATATACAAACTACCCTGGTGTTAAAGACATAACTGGCTACACATATGGAGGTGATTTCATAGATCAAAGTGTGGCTTCAGCTAATTAATCTATATCAGTGTTAATTAATCAACTTAACCTCAGGCTGTACAGACCACCCTCTAATCAGTAACTGTGTGTATGTGTGAATGAGAGAGAGAAGGAGAGAGAGTTAGTTGTAAGAAATCAAATAGAGTCGCGTACTTTGAACTTTTAAATGCAAATAGGTGTAATTTAAGAGAGGCGGCAAGGAAGCAAGGATTAAAAACAAAACAAAATATATTAGGAAAGAAAAAAGAAGTGTGTTAAGACAAAGACTGTGAGCCAATACTGATAAAAACACACTTTCCAGAAAAAATAGAAAGAGGAAAATGATTAACCTCTCAGACTTTTACCTAATTAATTCTGTCAGTTCTTTAAATGAAGTGAGAAACCTTGGAGCAGTAGCCAGTCAGTAGAACTCATGTAAAATGCATGTCACCCTATATTACCCTGTGCAGAACAAGCACTGCCGCTACTTAATATAATGACACATGTAATCTTTATTCAACCTGAACCCTTGAGGCATGCAGCTCAGTTGCAGACATGGAAACAGCTAAACCTTTAGCCCAGAGCTAAAGCTAAATAAACTGACAGTCTATTGACACAGGTGGGAGTCTATGAAACCATGTTTGCATGTAATTATGAGCGTTTATGCTGGTATTAATGATGTACTAACAAGGAATTTAGAGGATCGCAGGAGGGAATCAGATTTCCTATGTAGTGTATGTTGATTTACGGAAAACTGTTTCAGTGTCAAAAACTCCTTGTATGCCGTTGCTCTTTTGTTGCGACCCTCAATATATATATATATAACAGCTCAGCTCAGGCTGAACTCTGACCAGTCTCTGTGCTGCTGAGAATCACTTCCATAACATAATGCTGCCACCCACATGCTTCAGTACGAGGATGGTATTAGAGGAATCTTTTCCCTCATGCTCCCAGAGTCCTTCAAATGCCATTTGGCAAACACCAAGTGAGTCTTTTACTCATAGTAGCTTCAAAGTAGCTTCCGCTTTGCCATAAAGACCTGATTGACGATGTGCTGCTGGTTGGTCGTCCTTCCTGCAGATTCTCCCATCTCTGCAAAGGCTCCTAAAGCTCTATGACTGTGACCATCATGTTGCTGGTCATCTCCCTTCACCCTGACCAACACCACTGTTCTCCTATGAACACTTAGAGCTTTAGAAATGGTTGTAAACCTTTTAAACCAGTTTTAATGCTGAAATCCACAGAGTGACATACAGTGGGAATTGTGGGATATTATAAACACTGTACTGGTCTGTACTTTTTACACAATGTCCCATCAATGCTATTTACCACATATGGACTCAAGTCAAATTTTAGACCCATTTCAAAAACATTAAAGCAAGTAAGATGTGCCTGATCATGAATACAAGTGCTACAGCAAAGGATCCGAATATGCTCGTAAGTGACAAATTCAGTTTTGGATTTTTAATGAATTTGAAAAAGTACCATGTTTCATCTCATTGTTATAAGTTATTTATTGGTTTTCTTTCAAAGAGCTGAGCAGCTGATGGCAGCTGTCAAGTGCAGAAAAGACTCTGAGCATTCCTGTGGTTTAACACTATGCTTTGAGAAACAAGGGCTGACCAAGTCTGCATGTAATAAAAATATCAGAGAAAAGCTCTTGCCCTCAGTGATAAAAGTGAGGAAAAGAGTTTTGGGTCATGCTCCTTAATTCACAAATATGTGAAGATGGCACAGTACACCAAAATGAGACAAATATCTTATTTTAGTTGCAACTATTTAGATTGGTCACACAAATCTTTTGTCACATGCATTGGATCCACTGGATGAATGACCTGTCCATCATGTCATATCATAAGTATGACTTTGATAAGACTTACATAATTATCACAAAATGTGTAGCTTCCTGTGCAGCATAAACAGGAGGTTTCATTTGTGGCGTCATTTGTATTTCCTGCATAGATTTTTGAGAAATTAGTCTAGTAGACTTAAAAATACATGCAGTTATATACAGTTATATTTAGCACAGCTTCTCGGTAACAACATAGAAATACACCAGAACTGGGGAAATTGTCTTAATACTTAAATACTTTTTAATTTGAAAGTATTATAATTTCCTAAATCAGGTTCTCATATACTGTATCTTTAGCATATAGTGCACATGAGGACACTATGGGACACCTCAGCTGACTGCCAGCTGTGTGACCACACAGCACACATAAAAGAGCTGACAGATGTGAAGCTAAGCATCCTAAAAATGTTGAGTAAATAAACAGGCTTAGAACCAATTCTATGTTGGTTCAATAATCTTTCTGGCAGCATTATAATTGCATTATTTGATGGAACTTTCACTTAAGTGTGAAATGAGTTTGGAATAATATTTAATAAAAACAGATTATTACTACAACTTATGCACCAAATACAATATTTAGCACAATTTTTATTCATGAATTGATGGTATCTAAACAATTTCTGCTAACTCAGTAAATGCTGACCCATGTAGACATACTTGTAAATATGTCTGCTGGGCTGATAATGGAGTTCAGGTATCCAGCTACTAAAACTTCTTATGGACAGCCTCTTGTGGTTTCATCACAAGTTTCTGTTTGCTTTCCCTACATAATAAGGGACAATATTATCATTCTGTTATTATGTGCAGTGTGTTAGGTTAACAGTTCAGATTCATATTTATGTTTCTTATGACACATCTGCTAAATGTGAGAGCAGCAATTGTCACAGCTGCACGTTGGTGGTTTCCGAAAGCTGCTCCAAAGTGACATTTTAATCTGACAAATTTCTCTGAATGCGATTCAACTTGGCAGCACAATTAACTCCCATCTGCTCCACACAAACACTGACAAAAAGAGTGCATAAGACTATTTGTGCATATGTCTCTGTGCTTGAAGTCTGTATGTGTAGCTTTATGCACATTGTGAATGACTGTTTGTGTGTGTGGGAGTGTGCGTGGGCAGTGAGGGTGAGGCAGCCAGTTCACCACAAAAGACATCCAGTAGAACAGAGAGCACGAAGCATACGACCAGCCCCGAGGTGGTGTGCACTTTGTGTGGTGTTTTACACCAATGTGTGCAAAACTTTTAGATCTCTGCAACCAACAAGTATGAACATGAGCAAAAATGTTAAATCTTTAAGGAAATCAGCTGTCATTAGTTGGTAGAATAGTCTTGTGATTGTGTTCATTATTCACTGAAAAACTGAATTAAGCTTTAACTTGTTTGAACACTGAAGAAAACTACCTTCCTCAGTAGAGGAAAGTTACATAAATCTGCAATGTTAATAAAAGATAAAAAATGTCTGTGGCCATCATGGATTTAGATAAAACACTGCAGCAAACCTCACCTTCTTGAAAAAGACTGGATTTCATGTTCAGTCACGACTTGCAATGAATGTTCACTTTTTAACCATCATGATGATCTTTATCTAACTTCAGTTTTAGTTGCTTAACTTGAACCACACTAACTATGGTTTATTTGCCACCAACTTTTAGCTTAATCACAGAAATATTAGAACTTCAGTATTGATGTAAAACATAAAATCTGGAGTTTTTGTTATTGATGTTTTTGTCAAGCCATAGGTCATGAATACATCAGTTGTTTATTATTCATATAAAGTCAGGTGGCACCCTGTTTTAGCAACTAGGCCGGGAAGCTGAATGCTGCTGTACTCGTCAGTACAGAATGTAGAAAACATATGCATGTCAGAATACACAGGTGTGAGATGAACTTGACCTCTAAAATTATCAGCAGTATGAGACACCCAACGACTCTGGGCCTGTGACAAAGGATGATCCAAGCTGTGAGGAAAAGAGGTCAGATTGAGCTGATCTCAGTCTAAATGAAACCTGGCTGACTTTCAGTCTTCCACACCGACGTCATGAGGCACAAATACAAAGATTACTGCAATTTCTGTGCGTAAATCCCTTTGTGTTTTCAATGCCAGAGGCACAATCTCAAAAACACACATATAAAAGCTGATGCTGGGTATTAAACCAATCTGGGCCAACTGTGCCACTCAGAACCAGAGAGCCTCAATCAAAAGCTGCACTGCTGAGAAGCCACTGTACTGCCTGCCTCAGGGGTTGGCATGGAGGCTGAAATGTCATGTACAGTACAAGGCCTCCTCTGCCAAAGCAAATGACAAAAATGTGTTTAGTTTGACAAAAGAGGTGCAATATACTCTGCAGTGCTCCGCTGCCAAGATTGCAGTGGTAGAATAAATCACAGAAAAATTGAAATGTTCACTGAAACGATCTACAAGATAATTTTGGTGCTAATTAATCTGTTTTTCTCTCGCTATTCTTGATGAATATCTTCCAGTGTGAGGTGCATGCTAGTTTCTATTCTGGTCAGACATTGGTATCCTAATTAGATTTAACAATATTACATATTTAGGAGCCACTGCACGCCTTCTTGACGAGATTTCAAGCTGCCTTGCACCTTTGGATTAGAGTCATTATATTTACATTACAGAGACGTTAGATTTTCTTATATGACTTTCAGAGGCAGTGATAAAAGCCCTTTCTAAAAATATGCGCAGTGCTATCCTGAAATCAATCGGCTGATTTCCATTTTTGGATGGATACCCAGCCTGTCCAATATTTATTCAGGTCAGGCCATTGTGTTTTCCCACGTGTTATGAATTCATCTGGAGTGGATATGTGCTTATATATTTCAAGTGTGTGGTATTTTCTCCCTGCCTGTGCTCTAATACACTCACAAACTCACATAGAAACACCATAATGGCATTTTATTGCAGTTCTATGCTGGCTAATTGTTGTGTTTGGCCTGTTTCTCAGAGTACGAGCAGGCAGGTGGCAGGTTATGTTTTATTTTTCTGCAAATCTAAATAACATAAAGTGCTGGAGACAGGCAACTTCCCCAACTGAGCAGCCTGCAGGAGTCAGTGAAGCACAAAAGCTTTATTGCTTGTTAGAAAGCAGGGTGAAGAAAGGAGGAGAGGGAGAGAAGAGGGAGTTAGAGATGAAAATAGATAAGCGTTTGTGTTTATGTATGCGTGTGTGTGGGTGTGTGTGTGTGTGTGTGTGTGTACGCTTGGTCCCCAAGTCTTATCCTAGCTCAAATCTCAGACCATAATGGAGGCGTCCCAAAGCCAGTGGCAATGTCCTCTTCACACAGGAGTTGGTGGGTGAAGAGCTGAGGTCAAAGGTCATTGTCTGGATAGTTTCAGCTATTTTGAAACATCTGCTTTAGCTGTGATTGAGGTCATTCAGTGTGGCTTCAAAACTTGTGACCTCTAATTCCATTTGCGCTCATATGGCTATCGGCATAGAGTTTTGTGCACAGGCGAGAAAGATCTTGAACACTTACAATGACCAAGAAGCTCACCATGGAAACCTGCATGTGCTTTTCTTGAGTGGATAAATATGTACCATGGCATTTATTTTGGCTGTGTGAGCAGGGAAGTATCTTAAAAAGAGAAAGTGCAGGGGAATATTTATTTCTTTTCTCAAATAACTTTCATTCCTGCTTTGTTGAGTACACTTTGAATTACATGTTTTGGCAAAAATGTTTCATACTTTTAATAAAGTGTGTGGACTTATGGTAATCTGTACAACAAGAAACTGATGCAACAAGTGACATACAGATAAATAACATGTACTGATTATCCAAACAAATCAGTGAGTATTTACAGAGAATGAGTGACCAGGATTGGCCTGAATTCTCTGTTTGCAGAAGCCAATGAGTGATTGCGCTTCAGTGTTGCTTTATCCAATATAGTTTTATGTGCTCCCACTGTGTTAATAACATGAGGTTTATGGACTGTGCTCTGTAATTAAATAATACACAATGACTTTGAGGGAAACACGGAAGTTATTTTTTTTATAATTCTGCACCTCGGCCCTCTTGTGGCTCTAATGGGATGCAGATGGCGGCCAGCGGTTGGGCGACAGGAGGTCGGCGCCGCAGACTGAGACCAGCCGGGGGTGTTCTGACTCTTGTTCACCACATTATTGTACCAAACATGTCATGGCTGTGGCCAAAGAGTATATCTGCGTCTGTATATGAGTATGCGTTTGTGTTTGGAGAGATACTTCTACTCTGTCAAACACCTTCATGTGTCACGCTGTGTGGACCAACGTTTATCTTTACAGAATGTCATGTGGCACAGAAACACAGTGAATAACGAGTTTAGTTTTAGAAATTTCTTTAGTGACCTTATCGATTTGGCTTTTTTCTTGGTTTTCTTGGTAGATTTGTATGACTTGATTTTATAAAATGCATTGCTTCTATCGCTAAATAATGACTTGTTCCCAGTCTGCGCCAGACTCCCCCAATTCCATCCGAACTCTCTGCCCTGGAGCAAGGCTAGACCATTAAAATATATTGCCACAGAAGCATTTGTTGGGTGGAAGGCATTAAATACAAACAACCTGACAGTAAAAGAGCCAATTTATCTAGAACACAGCCTGTCTCACAACTGGGACACAAACCGGGTTCCAACACACTCCATAATCGTTAACCTGCAATTCCAACAGGTTAGGCTGAAATTAGCCCCATTGTGAACATGTTGGTTAGATTTTGGTGCATGCAAACAGAACAAACTTGTGGAAAAGTTCCACACTACTACATAATCATCAACCCACTGATACCTAACTTCTTACACCATAATATGTATAATTTTCCACAACTTCAAGTGGTATCATAACATTTTTACATTCTGTCATTATGACGTACTGTAATGGCATCGTGGGTTGTGTGTTGAAATCCGAGCATAATTTTGTGTTTTCGGAAAAGTAATACTAGTTTTTATAATTTTTAGTGTGCAGGGAATTGAATAACTACAGGTGAACTATCTGATGATTTCTGATTATTTCTGCAGATATTCTACTTTTTAAATATCTAAGTAATTATTACACTATTTCAGTAACACCAGTGCATACAGGTGCTAGGGTTTGTATTTTTCTTTTTCAGTACTTACACTTTTTAATAACAACAATTAACCTACAATTGTTACAGAGGTATAAAGTTAATTTGGTGTGTTGACTTGAGTCTGTGTCTGTTAAAGGGCTCATTGTGGGACAGTGCCCAGTTTGGGACACTGGAGGGGCAAAGGCCCTTTGATTAATCATACAAATCCTCCACAGAATGCTCCAGAGGACTGATGGGATGTGGCATTTCAAAAGACCCCTGGGTCAGCAAGCCTTTAAACTTTGACCCTTGAACTGTGGTTCTTCACAAAGACCGGAGACAAAGGGGTTGAGCAAAAGTTGCACCTTTTGAGCAGCGTGGCATGAGCATTGTGGAATACACAGAATCTGACATATGATTTGGAAAGAAAAACTTAGAGAGGTAAAATGTGTTATCAGGTCAGACAAAGTTATGAGTTGAACAATTTAATGGTGTTGATAGGTTTATATTTCTGACTGATGCTATTAGGAAGAATTGTGCTTATTATAAAGTTTAAATCTTTTGAATAAATAAAGAAAAGAGTGCAGGACAGCTAGAGAAAGAGAGTTGGCAGCCCTCCTGTTTGATTAGCCATTAGCCTGCGGTGATGGGAGTCACAGTCAGAATGCCACTCCCTTTGATTACAGCACAAGAGAACCCTGGAAAAATACATCACCCCAGCTAATACATATCACTTCAGGGGGCTGATTTGGCTTGTTGCTTTTTCGCTCCCTCTCATCTTGTAATCAGACATGCTGTCATTGTGGAGAGAACAAAAGAAATAATGAAACATAGTCATACATAAACATAATAAGTAGAGGCTGAACTTTTGAAGAGAACAGGTTAAGAAATCTTGAATATTAACATGGATCCTAATGAGCTATTACACTTGTTCAAACAGTTTTAGAGGATTATGTGGAGAACTGAAATTAGCGGTTTTACACACCAGGGGTAATTTACATGCAGGGAAGGCAAATAGCAGAAATCAAAATTCATGAGTGTGAGAAAGAGGGCAGCCCTAAACGAAAATGTAGTGAGTTATTATGACTCACACTTGATTAGTGCGACTTGGTAAGCAACATTTCTATGATGCCATTTTGTTTTAACTTAATGGAGCTTCTTCCAAGGTAAAACAAATACTGTTCCCAAATTATGCAACAGGTCAAACAAAAACTGCTGATTACTTTCTGTGTGATAATGAAGTTTGCTTTCAAGAAAATGCTAAATTCTCTCAGGCTCAGCTTTTAATGACAAAAGTGACAAAATGCACCTACGCTGCTAACATGTCCTAGAAAATGACAATAACTCCAAAACAGCTTTAGGGTCATTATTCTACATGAAAGGGAGCAAAAGGGAAAATAAAAAATGTCTTCAAGGCATCATTTAAACATCAGCAAATCTCATATGAATGCAGTCTAAATTAATACATGCTGCAGTTTTGTTTTAGTTTGGTTCATGAACATTGTCAGTGGTTCATGAATGATGCATCAACACATACAGCACCTGAAGTAAATCTTGGGCTTGTGATCCTGTCCAAAATTGATTTTTTGGCACTCAACTCCCAGAGAAGTGCAGCACTGAACACAACAGCTGGCAGTTCATGCCCCCTGCTATTTTCTCTCCAACACACACTTAATTTCTTTTCGGCTCCCCCTCCCCTGCTTTCATGCTTGACTTGCAGCAGCTTTTGTGTTGGGGCCCAGTGGCTGGATTGTGCTGGAGGATTGCTGGAGGAGGCTTCCTGGTACTGCCCACACCACCTTCAGATGTGCAATCAACACTTGGGGAACATGCCCTTTTCATCTTGAGGTCTGTCAGTAGTAACATCTGTCAATAAACCAATCTGGCATTTCCCTCTTCCCCTCAGGCTTTACATACTCCAGTCCTCCAATCCACCCATCTCCATTGTTTATGAAGGAATATATCCCTTCCACACTTAAACTATTGCAAAACTCTAGCAGCTGGAAGTGAAACACCTTCTTGTTGCCTCTAACTAACCAAAAACTGCCAAGACAATTCAAATATATGGCAAATCATTGCTCATCTTGTCTAATTCCCAATCTCAGGTCCTTACAAATTCCCAGCGGTGCATGCTTACATATATATATATATATATATATGTGTGTGTGTGTGTGTGTGCATGTATAAGAGGATAGCCTAAGGGCTACAAGCCTGACCCTCTACTCACTACACCTCCTGCAGCATTTGACTCTTTCGGATTGTCTGAAATAAAGTGAAGGGGAAAGCCTTTAGTGGTAACCCATTATAATATAACACAAAACGTTATATTATATTTTTATGGCATCCCATCCTGTTGCTGCATCCTTTAAACCTACTGTTTTTGTCTTGATACATGAACACGAACAGAACAGAACATGTGTACAGAAGTTGTGAAAAAGACCAATTTGTGAAAGGTTATAATTTTATTTGATTAGTAAATATTCAGACTCATTAAACTGCATAGAAGAATTATCCAGTCACATTGTGTCACACTGAACTGCTCTGTATCAGATCGTGTTGAATTGCATTGTGATTGGGAGTGTGAATTGCATCGCTTCGCACCGGTGGTGGGGTGTGGATGTTGAGAGAGCTAGACAGAGGAAATGGCTGGGCGTTTGTTGGTCTGCCCGTATTAGAGAGAGTCAAACGAGACTGTAAAAATGCCAGTCTTAACAGGAAGCAGCAGGATGTGTGGCTATTAAAGCCAAGCAACCAGGTACTCACATGCAAAGCAGCACACACACAGATGTACCAACTTACTGAAAACAAAGATTGCATGCAAATAAGCCAAAGCATCATGCTTTCTAGTCATAATTTAAACTCCCTCCCTTCAACAGCAGGCCGGCCACGTGCTCTGTCCCTAAAGCATTGTGGCTAATTCTGCCATTGACAGCCAGAGCTACACTCTAAGTCCTTACTAGATGTTGGGAATTGATTAGTGTGCAGAAGAGTCCCTCATGTTAATGAAGTTAGAGCTCAATCAGCTAATTATAAAGCATGTGACAAATGTGTGCATAGACGTGTGTGTGTGTATATGTCTACACAGATGTACACAAAATGGTGGGTGGGATTGCCAAACATTACACGTGCAGACATATTAGTGTACACGTGCACCCTTGCACACACCTGCATGTAAACATAAAAAGGTTCAGAGGTAACATGACAGTGATTAAAAAATCCTGTGTGGGAGTCTGGGAGGTTAAAAGTCAAACCTGTTTTCACTCTCTCCTCAGTGCTTTCAATATATACCCATCCACTAATAATTTTTCCCTCTCTGCTTGCATGTCTACCTTCCTGTCTTTCCCTGTCTCCTTAGCACAGACCTGGCTGTCCATCTTAAGTATTTTGAGCCAATCAGCCACGCGTTGCACATATCCTTAATGAGCTCACAGGGGATGTGACGTGACTAAGGCGACAGGCGCCCACCGCTTCCCAAAAAATCAGCATCCAGCTGCTGACAGTGGGGAATCCATCATTTTATGGGCGCACACATATGCATGCACACATACACACACACACACACACACACACACACACACACACACACACAAAGCCCTTGTTTCCTTGATTGTTTTCTTCTCAAGTATTTCTTTTCTGTCAGAAAAAAATACAAGAAAACATTTGGCATGAAATAAATGTTTTTACTGCCATCTAAAACTACAGTATATTTGAACACAAAACATATCTTCTCTACAAAATTCCGGGACAAACACAATCTTTGTGTCAACAGGAATTTTGTATAACTCGGTGTCCATTTGTGAGTTTCTAAAAAAACTAATTAAATACAGTAGTTTATTCGTTTTAATCCTAATTCAAGAACGAACATTAGACATCAGATTACTGTAATAGCCTTGCTGCCCTGCTTCATTAAGGGACTGTTTTTGTGCTTGATGCAGGCTCTGAGTGTACTAGTCACCATAGCAACGCAGTCATAATTTATCATAACCAAGTGGTTAATATGCCTATAAGCGCTCTGTGATCCTTGACCCCACACTCACTGGCTGAAACACTTAATATTCCCATTCCATTGTCTGCTAATTCTTCTCCCCCCTCACCCTCTCTCTCACTCACCAGCTCTCGTTAAACGCATGTAATTGCCTAATTCAACATGCATTAGAAATGTAGTGTTTAAGTAATCATCTCAGATAAGATTGGGATAACATTTCAATTACCTTGTCGGTGCATTATCTTTGCCGCAGTATACATAACAATTAAATAATCAGCACAGCTTGACAGCAACAGCTGTTATGTATACACAGCATGCACATCTTCATAAATCTGATTTTATAAAATGCACTTTAACATTTATTTTCAGTTAGGATAGAAGGTGATGGGAGTACAGTTTGAATTGTAGGAACTGTCAATCAGCTTGACGGATAGAAGTGCATGTGCATCAAAATGTCCTCTAGCTTGCATATGAATTGTGCTACTTAAATCCTAAATCTCCCAGGCGGCTGATGAGAATAAATCTTAAACAACAGAAACTGATAAACTTGTGTAGATAGAAAAAAACAGTGCACTTGAACTTCACAGCAGCCACGCATGACTTTCAGAAACAGCAACAGATGTTTTCTGTTAAGCGGGGTTGCTGTTAAATCAGCTTTGGTTGCCACTTCTACACCTTATCAAGCTACACATTTTATTAAACAACACATGAGGAACATTGGCTAATTCTTAGTGAGTCTTGTGTTTTTCTAGGTAAATTACATATTTTGCGTATTTGTGTTGTTTCTGTTATGACGTTGCAGCAGTGTTTGTGCTAGTTTAATTCTTTTCTGAGATGGGGTTAAGGGAAGATCAGAGAAGTGTGTCTGTACTTTTGAACTCTTCCACTAAATGACTCAGAGACAAAAAGATAAAAACAGGAAGATAGAGATAAAGGCACTGATAGGATGGTAAAGTCCATGTTTATATCAATATGACAGAACCTGCACATATTTGAAAATACGTGCTTGTCTGACATGTGAGTTGGAAGTGAGACCATAAAGAACAGTGAGAGATCTGAAGCAGTTACGTTGCAGAGTAGGTATGAGATTTGTTATCAGTTCTGAAAGTTCAGCCAGGTAGCAAATGATGTATCACACAAACACAAGCTTCATCGGCTCATAAAATAAAACTGGAAACAGAAACTCACGCACTGGAAGAACTCGGCAACATAAGAGGGGAAAACTGGTTTTACTGTTTCCGACTGGGGCTGATGGGGTGACTACAAATGACTAAAACACCAGCAGGGAATTTTGTTTGTCCTCTCTTCTGTTTATGCACTGGCAGTAGAACACACACACACACACACACACACACACACACACACACACACACACACACACACACACACACACACACACACTGACACACTCAACTTCAGTCAGCACAGACACAGAGCTTTATTTCCCAACTGTATCATTTGCACAGATGCAAAAAAAATACACACTCAAACAAGAACACGATCATAACTAAGTTGACAAACAAATACACTGACAAGGACAGTTTAACAGTGAGGCAAAAGCAGATGTGTAAATAATAAAACTGTTCAACAATATTCCTTCACAGTGCTGCTTATCCAAAAAATACTTTCTACAAGTTCAAGTTCTAAAAACAGCCTCTGTAAACACAGTCACATAAACATATATACAGTAGCCAGATCAGGCTAAAGCAAGTAATATGGGCAGCAAAAGTCAAAATCTCAGTGTTGCTATGAGTGTGGGGCCTGTGCAGAATGTCATGACCTGAAAGTACAGCTTGAAAGAAAGACACACGATAGACAATGACAGCACACACACACACAAATACATATAAATACACACACATACACAAATACATATAAATACAACCATTACAGCATAAACACACAAGTACCCTAAAGACATCTGAGAAGACAAACAAATAAATGAGATCTACATTAAAAATGAAATAAAACTGAAAGACGTAGCACATATATTCTCTCAGTCACACACACACATGTACTTGCACGCGCACACACACACTTAAACACAGAAAGGTCAATGGTGTGATTCTTTGCTGACAGAGTTGGTGCGACTGTTCTGATCACTGTAGACAGAGGCGAGCTGACCACTTGTAATTTGTGGTGACCTTTACAGTGCCGCCAAACCCAAAGAAGAGCCTGTAGGCTGGCATCTGCTCTTAGCTGTGTGTGTGTGTGTGTGTGTGTGTTTGTGTTACGTGTCAACAATATATAAGCTGATGGAAAAAATACAAAAACTTTAGGAAAGTTGCAGAAGTTACTGTAAAAAAACTGCACAAAGAGGCGAGCAGCATCAACTGACTGAGTCACACTGCAGTTCAATTTCTAGCGAAGATCGATTAAAAGTAAAGAACCAACACTGGCGGGGTTAGAGGTTTCATTTCTACTGTGGTCAACCATGATTGAAAATGTGTTTACTCATGATACTACAAGGTAATGTGAGTAAAATGTCACGAGGCCTTTACATTTAGCACTCAAATCTATTTTCTGCTCTTTGTTTGATCACAATAGATCTGTTTAAGGATAAAACCACATCTGATGTCAGTAGTGACTGACTATGATGTCAGAAAGACAGGAACGAGAGGACAGGTCTGTTTTAAGTCTCTTCAATTTGGCCTGTTTCCCTCTGACTGGTTTTGGTATGCACCTTTATCTTTATCTAACAGAGCCACCAACAAAAATATGGCAGAGTAGCTTGTTGATGTGAAAACACTGTAGACAGCTCTCCACTCTTTATGATCAACTCTGGGTCCACTCTTTATTAATAGCCAGTTCAGTACTTATAAAATGATAAACTGCTCAAATAGTTTGCCAGCAGTTAAATCTTGCTCCAGAAATCTACCAGCTAAGTAAACCCTGTACCACAACAAGGCCAGTGGATAGGCTGACTTCAGACTGGAGCCAGCTGTCAAACCTAAGAGGATGGAAAGTAGCATTTAGTTATTAAGGATGAGCTGATATTAAAGAGATCATTTGCAACAGATCAGAGGGAACCAAAAAAGAAGGAAACTGAAATGCAACACACATCTGTATTACACTGAATGTGTCGTACACACACAGGAAATAGGCCAAGGTCAAGTTGGGCAGAAAACGTGACCAATTTGCTGCAGTCCTGAAGAACTGACTCGTATCTGCAAACCTGAAACCAGGACTAAGGCATAACCCAATCACAGCCATCAATGCAGAACACATGTGGGGTATTTTGTTACCTGAGTAACTTCAGGCTACTGTAAAGGAAATATGAAGGAGGAGGACTGAGAAAGTCCAGACATATGTGCATGATAGAATTAGTTTACCTCTACTCCAGTAATCCTATTGCTATATATTTATTTATTAAACATTTGTTTATTGTTTAACCTGACTAAGGAACAACAAAAAAGCCCACTGTGAATGTCCTATGATTACTGGCTCCTCCTAACATGTCGATGTTTTCTTGGAATAATTAAAGTGACTGAAAAGAAGCATCTGCCAAACTAATGTAATGTAATATTTATAATGTTCATACTTTTTAGTTTTATTTATCATAATGGCAACACTTTCAGAGTCTGATTTGTGTAATGTTATTGTGTCACTATGGATCTTTTAGCAGCTCTTGGTGTAGAGAGCCTGAGCCACATGTGAGGGAAAAACGTCAGCTCAGTGCACAATATTTTAGCTGGAAGCTTATTAGAGAAATAAAACATGTGTGATTGACTAAGTGCCAGTTTGAAAATTAACATGCAAATTGAGCATCTCCTCCCATCACAAAAACATCTGACTGGGCTGCGGCTCATTGGTCAAGTGCTTTTAGCTGCTTCTGTGAGCATTTTTTTATGCTTAGCACAGACATGGACTACGTGGTGCCACTGTAATTAACATGAATGCTTCATGTGGCTTTTTATGAGCAATTAAAGCCAAAACTTTAAGTCCATTTTTGGAAAATACCAGAAAAATCTAGTGTTCAGAAACACATGAACAAATTATTTATTCCTTATTATTTAATAAGCATATATATTGTTATACCATTCAAAACCTTCAAGCTGTCTGATGTGATTTTATTTCTTCAATCAGTTACTGAATGAGGTCAGCTGCTTTTGAAAGCTCTCTGTCAGTCATGAATGAAAAAAGGTCTTTGAATGACTCACTGTTGTAAAGACATAACCCCGAGATTGTTTCTCGCTCCTTCCAGCAATAACCGTCTAATAACAGCAGACGAAATCTTTTTTAAACTGGAGACATCTCGTTTAGATTATAGACATGAGAAAATTCCTCCCTTTCAAAGTTAAAGTGGTTTCTTCTTCACACGCAGACTAAGCATACTGTAACACTTCAGACTCATACCAATGTTGTCTCATAGAACATGTACCATTAAGGTTTTTTCTTCATATTACATTTGCTTGGCAAATCCAGCTTCAATATCATTGTATTGCAGCCACAGCATCATCTAGGGAGATCACCATATCCATTACCTTTCCATGAGCTTTGCATAGCCTTTAACCAAGTGTTTCTTAAGTTAACTAAAGATAACAGACATGAAGATCATACTGCATATAGTACTTCTGCAACACTTATTACTTAAATAGTAGCACCTCAGTTTGTTATTACTGATTGTAAAAATTTGTTAGAAAAAATGCTTCAGCTGGATTGTTTGATATAAAACAAGCAACAAACTGCATGTTATCTGAACTCCTCCGCTTCAGTGGCCAGGAGCAGGTATTGTAAAGAAAACTAATGAAAAACACAGATAGTGAACGTTTTGCAGATACAGTGCGTTCAGTATGGTTCCTTGTAGTGTTGATAAAAACTCAATCTGTGAGCATTTTATTTATGACAAAAAAGAAAGCGGGAAGGCAAATTAGTTATGACACACAGAGTTATTAGAAGACTGATTGACAGAGACACAAACTGCTCAAGCACAAAGCAATAAAACTTCATAGAGCTTTTGGATTTAAACATCTTCATGTACTCACACACTGCTGGAATTTGGTCCTTTTCTTTCTGTGTGCGTGTGTGTGTGTGTAAACGTGTCTTCAGTATATACACAAGGGTGATTTCCCCACAGTCCGCCTCTGATTGGATTTGGTTTAATTCAAATAAACTGAGGACTTGATTTAAATGGAAAGCACTATAGCCTATTACGCAGCACAGTGGAGGACAGTCTCACTATATCAACTCTGAATTGCATTAAAGCTTTCTCTCACCCACACTCCCTCCTCCTGTCCTCCCCCTCTCCTCCCTCTCTCTCTCTCTCCCCATCTCTCAAGGTCACTGTCTGACTGACAAGCTGGCATTAAACATGGAGAGAAATCTTTATATAAAATAAGTGAAAATTATACATGTTCAGTGTGTGTAGGTTTGTGTCTTTGTGAATGGGAGGTCACACACACGACACTCACACATTAAGTGAAATTTGTTCCAGGGATCCAACAGGCTACTAAGTAGAAGCACTGTACTGTGCTGAGGTTGAGGAGGTGACTGTATGTGGCTTGTGTGTGTGTGTGCGTGTGTGTGTGTGAGAAAAGATTCAACAGGTGAGTAATTCTTGTGACGAGACAGAAAGTCCCATTAGCTCTCTGTCAGAAAGAAAAGTAGCTTCCTACACGCTGGTTGGTGATACAGATCTCTGTGCAAGTGTGTGTGTGCGTGTGTGTGTGTGGGAGAGAGAGAGAGAGAGAGAGAAGCAAAGACATAAAGAGAAATAAGAGAGATAGAGAGTGTATTAAAATGTGGGAAGCAGAGGCGAGACAAGAGGAAACTAGAAATTCTGAATTGAGGGAAAGGAGGGAGCACAAGAAAAAGACAAAGTGCAGACACGGAGAGAGAGTGATAGTGGGGAGATGGAGGTGGGGGGTAAAGTCAGAATGAAAGTGAGCATGAAAAAGAGCTGTTTGATCATCTAAAACCAGGATCACATTACTGTTGCTCCTAATGGACCAGGCCTATCTCACACACACACACACACACACACACACACACACACACACAGAGTAGCTGTATTCCCTTTAAATAAATGTGGACACAGGAGCTTGCACAGTGATATGAGATTGTTTTTTCTAATGGAAATGGACTGGTGGCTGTATACTATATATCCACACACATACATTTCCACAGCAGCGTCTTATAGGTTATTCTCTAATGGGACCAGATCCTCATACAACACAACAAGCACAAACTGGATACACACACCTCACATCACCACACACATACAGAGCTTATTTCTCTTCTCTCTAATGGAGCTGGACCCCTGAGAATGACAACCAGGCCGCTACGCATCAGTGGCCATTACCCACAAGGCAATGCGTCAGGGCCGTGGGGCCAGCTGGCCGCCCACTCTCTTCGCCTTTCACCCCACATCTGTCAAAAACAGGTACGCACTGCTCCCTCTGTTTCTCCACAATCTCTTTTTAATGCTTTTGCTATATATATCCTTTGTCTCTTTTCTTATGTCTGTTTCTGCAGGAAATAAAGTCAAATTTAAGACTTTTTAAAAAAACATCTTCTTGAAGCCACACAGTCAGGTAAGAAAGTACATTTTCTTCCTGAGGGCATTTTTACCCTCTCAATCTGATTTGAAAGGATTCCATTTCTCTCTAGGTGGATTTTTGTTGACCTATGAATTAATCGGCTTGTGTATTGGCAAGTAAACAGTGTATCTGTAGTCTGTTTCTGACATTTGTTTCATTTTAAATCACCATATACTGTGACATAAACCGAGATATGTTCCTCTGCTCCAGGCAGCAAATACAGTTTGTTTTCTACTCAGAAACCATTTCATTTTCACACCCGGAGCGCACTGGAAAGAATCGCCCAGTCATACGTTATCATGAATCATCTACGGTGGCCCACAGGGGACAATGGCTGCATTCAGGAGAAGAAGGTAGATTATAAAAATAAGGATTTGCTGCAAAACAAAATGATAAAATAACGCTGATACTATAATAAAATGATTCAAAGACGTTTGTTACCAGTTCAATACAGCTGATGAAAACAAACAAAACAAATACAAGAAAAATAGTCAGGAAATTGATAAGAAAGTTGAAGTTCAGTTGTGTTTTACACAGAAAATAAAAGTGAAAAACAATAATATACAAGATACAAATGACAAACTTGCCTTAAAAATGACATAAAATAGATTTAACAATTTAACCAAAAGAAAATTTACTAAACAAAGGTAAGGGATCCAATAAGTCAATCTATTTCTATACTGATTTCACTGAGCAGCCAAATGGTCCATGGCATTAGATACACATTATTTGTCAATATTATCAGAAAATACTGTGCTATCTGTAATATTCCTACAAGAGAAACAATTTGTTCCATTGTTTTTCTTTCATAATGCGACACAATCCAACAAAGCTCTGCAATGTGGAAGCCAAGTACAGTTGTGCTGATTATTTTTAATGCCATTTTCTCGATATCATAAGTAAATTGTTTTATATCTCAAACTGTCGAGATAATGGTGCTTGTTTTTTTGTGGTAACAATTTATTTTATCTTGTAAGTAATTTCAAGCGTGGCCGTTCTCAGTTTCCATTGACCAATTAAAACATGTAAATGCATAATTCTGGTAGATTACTCTCTGACAAGAAAGATAAAATGATTATTACTAAATGATAGCGTTCCTCCATAGAAATAAAATCTTGTCTTGTATAATAAACCGATGTACAGTGTTTTAACATCTGATAAAAAGTCTTCAGACACTACCAGTCAAAAGTTTGTACATGTGTTTTTAATGAAAAAACATGTCATCAGCTGAGTTATCCTTTCAAACTAATAAACTTGCATTAGCAAACATAAAGTGCTGTTGGAAGACTGATACTACTAATGTTTGCTGATTCTCTGTATATTTATGTAAATATTCCTTTGAAAAAGCTACAATAATCACTTACAATATAGTCTGCACTGAATCTCCGTTAAATTTGATGTTATAAAACAAACAAAGAAAAAAGGTAATTTCAATGTGTGTCCAAACTTTGAATGTATGTATATTTTAAAAAAACTCTTTTTGGGGTGAACAGTGTCATTTCTCCACCTCTTGCTACCAACAGTCATGTTGGTGCCAGGCTCACAAGTGATACTTTTCTGTAAACCCACATTAAAAATACAACATTTCCATTGTAAATATTTTCTGCATTAGTCAAACTTTAATTCTGACAGTTGTCATCACTCAACAGTCGATATTTTCACAGCTCTGTGTTGCACCACTTCTCTCTTGAGAGCCCTCTTTGAGTCCCTCTATCTCTTTTCTCACCTTCTCTGTTTCTCTCACTCTCTCTTAAATGCCCTTCAGTCATTCCCCCAAGTATGTAGCATGTCTCTTCCTTCCTCCTCTGTTTGTCACTCTTTTTTTCCCCTCTTCTACTCCCTGTCTCTCCTCGTCATTTCCACTTGTCAGGCTAAAGGGAGCAGACAAATGGATGGACAGATGAATACCAAGATCTGCAGAGGGGCAAAAAGAATGATGGAGCGATGAAATAAAGGAGTGACAGTGCGTGACTGCGCTCAGCTGAGCCCAGTTCAGGGCCTGGGAGGGAGCACACGAGACAGAGAAGAAGAAAAATACGGACAAAAAGGAGAAAAATGATGAAAGAGACTTTGGAGCAGAATGGATTTTAATGCTATTTCTATTGTACTATATATTGTAGTAACAATTGATGATCTGGGACATAATTGTTTTTAGTTTGCTTTCTTTGTGCTGCCAGCTGATATAGTAAAGCACAATATTGATTCATCCCTTTGTCTGAAAGCTCTTAAATGTGTTGCAATAAACGCCCACTAAGTCTGAGTCTTATAGTGAATTTAGTGGAAAGGAAACAACATGCTGTACCCCCTGTTTTCTAAAATCCTGGAAATACCTGGAAACAAACTGGAAAACTGATCATTAAACCTCCATCCTCCTTTGTTACTGTTGCTACACATGTCAAACTTTCTGCTCTCACACAACACAGATACATGCAGATTACTATAGTAGTGGTAAACTCAATAGTGTGGGACACCGGGTCCTGCATTTCACACAGAGATTGACAAAAGCAACATCTCATTGCTGGATGGCACCTATTCATTTTGTGGCTGAAATGACAACTGTTGCAACTGTCCCTCAACACACACTGCATGAGTTTGTTGAAAAAGATACCTCCAGCTGATTTTATAATGTTTGCAGCTGTGACCCGTGCAGAGTAGGCTTAAATATGCACTGCATTACATATATGATGATTTGATGAAAGATGAATAGATGAAGCTACATGTCCCAGATAAAAAATTCAACATCCACCAGTTGATGATCCATGTAAAAGACACATACGGTAAATAATGAAACAGCTTTGCTTTATTATTAAGCAGGATAAAAGTCAAACCTACTAGGCTGCTTGGTTTCCTGCTCAAACTTAATGTGCACTATGTCAGTGGCAAAAAAGTAAGTATATTTGAATTAAATACTGCCTTTATGTTACTGTATACTGTATTTAAACCTATAACACGCATTTTTTTAGAAATATTTTTTAAATGTTTCGAAACATAGATATTTGTTTCTATGCATTTGAGCCAGATGTGTAAAAGAATGTTAATTATTTCAGCTTGATTAGCATTTTTATTTCTTATTCATTCATTGTAGTGTTATAATGATGACTACTTGAAGCTCTGGCAGAGTGTAGTAGAGCACATCTGAGCAGGGAGCAGCAGGGCTGAGTGTAGCAGAAGACTTTGTTCTTGAATTTCACACTAGTTTTGGTTTTGTATAGTTCTGTGTAGTTCAGCTTTAAGATTTTTTCTTTTCGTGCCCCTTCTGCTCCATTCTTCTATTCCACCACAAATGAGAGGGCAGTGTGCTTTCTACAAAAAGGAGAGCGAGAGCTTGCTACTAGTTACATTACAAATTGAGATTTTTGCATTTAAAGTACAAATGTTTTCTTATAATTAAAACTACTTAAAATAAATACAAGAGCTTCTTATTTGTAATTTTTATCATCTTTAAAAAAATGTTCCCACAAAAATGCTAAGTATTTTTTGGCTTCAGCTTTTATTGTATGTAGATTTGCTGCTTTTTCTTGAAATAATATGTTGTTAGGTAGTTTTGACGTTTGTACAGTTGATTGGACAAAAGCATTGTGAAGGTGTCACAGCTCATTATTTCTGGTGTTTTTCTTTTTTTCAATCTCAACAATCAGACAAGTAATCAAGAAAATAATCAGCATTTTTGCTTACACTATTCAATTCATACTAGTCATATTACTATGCTTTTGGATTCTTAAAAGGAATTAATACATGAACATAAAAGTTTTAGTAATATAACATAGACATTGCAACCAAACCTATTGTTTTTCCTAAAGTGTAATATTTATTCTGTAGTGTTGTCTGCTTTTTGCTTTGTCCAACTGACAAACTGAAAAGGAAAAGACTCATCTGTATCCAACAGACAAAACATACAATTACAAGTCACAATGCCAAACATCACAGAGCTCAAAAATGATCCAGGAGGTCATTTGTATGTTTCTTTATTTAATTTTTTCATATTTTCATTTACAGTGTGCTGTTGCCAACATAAGAAATTAAAATGTGGAACATTAAAAACAACCCTATGCCATGATCAGTAATCCCTTCAGGTATGATAATCCTGTAATTACTGGATTTAGGAAAAATGGGAGCTTCAAAAGAAGAGCCTTGCAGATAAGTATGACTCAATGTATTTCCGTTTTTTATTTAAGAAGTAATAAAATGTGTAGTCTCATGAGAGGTGGGCTACATATGACATGAAATAACTATTGTGGAAACAAACATCATGTAGGCACTCTGAAAAATGACAATAATATCCAGGAGGAGATCATTTTCTGAGACTACAAATACAAGGCTGACACCTAAATGCCCATAATCACTGTAAAACACATCCTTTAGGGGATTATATAACCATTTGTGTCCTTTCTGAAACAGGGAAGCGTGTACCTTTTACTGTGGGTATCGAGGTCACGGTGGCGGAGGAATGTGTAGCACATCCATCATCCATGCAGGAGACAGGACTTAGTGCCCTGTCATAGCACTACTGACTTCCCACCTTGAGAGGTGAAGTAAGTCCAGTTGCCACAAAACAAGCACCTTTTGGGATAACTTTTAACTAAGCCTTACCCTTTATTTAATGTACAATGTTTCCTATAATAATAACGGTGGCCAGATGCAGGTACAATGTGATGTACACTATATATACTCTTATTAATTTTTCAGAACAGAAATTACTATGAACTACTATTACTATGCATCACTATGAGCCACAGGCATCAGTAGAAATATTGTGTTATCTGTGCTGAAGTTCTGTCTTAGCTGTAATCCTTCATTTTTTGCTTTCTTGCACAATACTATGAAAGTGATTTGACTAATAAAACATCTTGTCTGCCTGTTTGGATTATTTTAATAATTTTAATTGTAATACAGCAGGTGGTGTTATGTGTAACATCACAGCACTGTTAAATGAAAACACCCCGAGACGACTTTAAAGATCAGATTCAGTACATTCACCTCACAGTCACAGATTGAATTTTAATCCAATACGCCAGGGTTCAGAGGCACAGTGAAATAAATATAATACATCACTACCAAAATACAGTTCTTACAGACTGCACTGCTGCATAATGCTAAGCAGTTTACACATGTCAGAGACTGCGAGTGAAAGTAAGTCAGGGAGGAAAAAAGCAGTGATTCATTGTTCATTAAAATTCATGTGGAGGTGACAAAGTTTTAAACAGTGTCGCTGTTTTATGTAATATATGGCTACAGATGGTTCCAAGAGATGTAAATAACACAGCCTGCAAAAGGCTGGATTCCTGCAGATACACTGCAGTATATATTCTGGTCTGATAATTATTAAAGGCAGTGTAGATATAAAAGCATTTTTATAGCCTTTAACTGAAGTTGATTTAAAAACACAAGGACAGAACCATGATGCAATTCCATAAGACTGCTCTGCTGATGACAATGGGCGGACATTGATATTATAAGTAATATTAAACTATAATTCATTTTCCTTTATGTGGGAAAAAAACGTGTTGATGAGTGACTGAATGCACTCCAGATGCTCATTAAAAATCATGATTTGATTACATATCCATGCACAATAATTAAGCATTGATACAGAAATAATACATGAAAGTAGCTGATGAGCCATGACAAATAAAAATACTACTAATTTATCCCGATCAATCATGTAGCAGGCTTTACTGACAGCAGATAAAGTTACCAGGGCACAGCTGCAACATATGCTCAAATGAACTGATTACAGGACATTTGGTTTTAATTACACTTATACATTTATTTTAAAATTATAATCAGGAGTTTTTATTTAATTTATACACTTAAAATAGGCCTGAAAAAAAACCTGTTAATATTATTATATGCTACATATTGTCATTTGCTTTTTACTGGATAGTTATCATAGCAGCTGTTGAAATGCTGGACCTCTGACCTTGCGGGGTATACTGAACTAAAGCTATTGAGTCTAAAGTACACAGATTTCTTGGCAAGATTTTGGTTTTTAAATAACATACATTCAGCATCGCCACATTAGCAATTTTAATGTAGAGCAGTAACACACATGCCCTGAACAAACTGAAGCACTAGTGAGGAGAAAGGCAGAGTTTCCACCATGTTAAAAAGAAATATTCTCATTATGCAATAAAATAGATGAAGGTAACATGGTGGTATTTATCCAGAGCTGAAAATAGTCCTGAGTAAAAGGTAATTATTTTCCTGTTTGAATATTATTTGTTCAAACCTGAAATGCCCACGTATTTTAGGTAAATGAACAATCCTCTTTTATTTTTGGTAAATGTAGTTGTAACTTGTTTTTAAAGATTTACTGTATGTCTTCAGTAGGAGTCAGTTGGTTGTTAGAAAGTGTCTCAGGCAGAGGATGAAAAGTACCGACAAATAGACTAACTATTGTCGCGTTTGATTTTTTCATAGGCTTTGTTGACAGTAAGAACAGTAGTGAATGACTCTTGGCCTTATCCTTTACATTGACTTTCAATGAAAAAGGTGAAGTAGAGATAAACAAGAAACGAAAACTATTCACTATTCAATATGAAGCGAAGTTATTGATGGGAAATCATGTCTAAGGGTGCAGGAGGCGTAGAAAAAAGGTCATGACAGAGGTCAGTGTGTTGTGGTGTTCAACAAGTGAAATACTACAAACTCCATTATTACAACAGGAAGTCCAAATGGCAAGAAATCAATTTAGCTATTTTAGATTACTTTTAGATGGAAATATCAGTCATCAGTCATTAAGAATTTTATTTCAGCTTCCTTTTGAGCATAAATCGATGTCAATGTTGCTGAAGTCTTGGTAGCACCTTATTTCTGCTTCTCTGAAATATCTCCACAGATTAAAACTTAAATGCGATCACACATATAGACAACACATTGCTGAGATTCAGTCTGTTCAGGAAACAACATCTCTGTGTTATCACATTTATCTGAGAATCCATAGGTTCCAGACAAACATACTGTACTTTAGTGTGGAAAATGAGTCAGGAAGGTGAGAGAATGACAGTAAAGAGCAAAGTCGAGTAATAAAAATAAAAGGAGTGAAAAATAGACAGAGCCAAGTGTGAAATGTCAAGCTAAGCTGTCGTTATACCACATTTGTGTCTGCATGAAGAGATGGATGGTGGTGTGGACGGACGGATGGACGGTCAATGAAACTTATAACCTGAGTGACGATGTCTTCTGCTCTGACAAGAGCAGATATATAATCTAGTCTTCCAGTTGGAGATGGATGAATGGAGACAGAGAGGATGAGCAGCAGGTAATATAGAAGAAGACATGACGGCGTCACTGAAGCCAGTATTTTTTAAAATGAAAAAGTGTCTGATTGTGCCAGGCAGAGCGAGAGAGAGAAAGACTGCAGGTGTGTGTGTGTTTGGAGGTGAGTGCTTTTTAGCTACTGGGTGTGCTAAACATGTATTAGTGTTTGAGTGTGTATGTGCACAAACAGCTGTCCAGGTTAAACTGACAGATGGAGAGTGATGAAAGGAGGATGATGTAAGGAGTGAGCGATGAGACAGATGTGGAATGAGGGAGAAAGGAGGAGAAAATATTCTTTGTTTGCCTTCCCCCCTTTGGTTATCCATTCCTTCCCTTCAGCAGCTTCTCTTCAATAGGAACTGATGAAGAAGTTGGGTAAACAAACCAAGAGGCGGTTCGGCTGCTTGGAAGAAGTTTTAAATACCACACGAGTGTCAAAGTTGGTCTATCGATTTCTGAGCGAATTCACACACACACACATACACATACACACAGACACTGACACACACACACACACATGTGTGCACTAATGTATGTCTTCATTCTGCTGCTCAGTAACTAAGGTTGGAAAAAAAGAAAAAAAACCCCTCACATCCAGAATATGCTGCAAATACATATAGACACACACTTTGTTTAATTAACTATTGACAGGTGGAATATTTGCTATCTCTAGCAGTATTTACAGTAGTGTAGGCACTAGATAATAACGTCCTACCACAGACCGTGAAAGTGCCGAGGCCACATAGGTAAATACTGCAGTGTAAAATAATATATTTTTTATGAGTAAAAAAAAATATTTTTTTTTTCTCAGGAGTTGTTTGATATTGATCACCATCACCCTTTCTCCCATTGTCTCTTCTCTTTTTCTACCTGCTCTCCTCCACGGCAAGTCCAAGACCCACCGCTTGGTGAGTGCTTCAGGCACCTTACAAAGTTTCATGAACCAAACACCCCGGTGTGTTGAAAACCGAAGAGTTACAGTGTCTTCACAAAGAGTGAGAAAAGCTCAGTGTCAGTGGTTTATAATGGCTGACATTGTGTGAAACAAATGAGAACATCACATGTGTAGATTCATGACGCATCTACATGTCCCATTGCCAGTTGTAAAAGTGACTGCATCACACATTTCTATTTCCATGTATTCTCAGTCATGTGGCAGATGTTTTATCTAAGGTGTTTTACCAGTGAACATAAACCAACCAGGAACAACCTAAAGTTCAGTGTTTTGCCCTGTGATGTAATGATGTCTATTAATTGTCCGATTTTATACATATGACATATTTATAGCATTTACATTTATTTTACATAACGTTTTCCTTACTGCTAAATCCCATAGTGCAGTTCATAATAGCCTACTTCATCAGCAACAAGTTCTTGAAATTTTCCAGCAGTTTCAGAAACTTTATGATTAGACTGAAAAAGAACAATGACTAATGATAAACACAGTTAAAGTTCTTTACATTTAGTTTAACTTCATTATATACTGTATGCATATTAGGGGTGACATCTGTATGAAATTAGGGTGTGACTAAAGTAACTATAACTCAGATAGCTCAGTTATCTTCATGCATAAAAATGTCATATATAATATCAAAAAAAAGGGCTGAAACACACCAGTAAGACGAGACAGAGGACAAACTGTAGCGTTGATCTGACAGAGCTGAGTGACGTGGGCCTATTAGTAATCACAGTTACTGCAGGGCTGCGGGTGTGTGTCAGGGTTCAAGAAGTTGTGGGTTGACATCTTACATCTGGCATTAAATTGTGAAAACTTAAAACCAGACTTAGGTATCTGTTGGCATAGTCCTGTTATCCAACCTTCATCCGAAAACACCAGTCTGGCTGGAACAAAAAAAGTATACTGTAAACACAACCAGGCAGTTCTCTACATACACTTTAAAGCGTATTCTGTTACTCATACAGTTCAATTCCACATACAACTTCACAAGAACGCAAAGATACAGTACAGTATGTAATTTAACAATAACAAGTGAACATGCACTCAGACTCACACACAGACACACACACGTTCGCCCTCCATCCACCCACGCTCTCCCTAGATCAGGCTTTTCATTTCATCTTTGATTCCCTTTGCGGAGATGATGAGTTGGAAACATGAAAGGAATCCAGTGAACTGAGGAGAGACCCATTCAAATCGCTCCATCTCCTTCCTCCTTTGTGTCCTTCTGTCTCTCCTTCTCACTTCATTTCTGTTTGTTTCTCTTCCTTTCATTGCTGCTTCGTCTCTGACTACATCCATCCCGTCTTCTCTCACTCTCTTGTTCTTCATGTGTAAGTAATTTTCTCATTTTCTACCTCTCTCGGCCACTCATGTTCTCCTTAAATCTCCACACACAACCTTCTTTTTCTCCTTCTTCTTCTCTCCTCGCTCATTCTCTCTCTTTCTCATCCCTCCTTTCTTGCTTGCTTCTCCCCTCTCTTTTTCTTTTTCTCCGCCCTTTCCCTTGGGGATCTGGAGGATAGTGGATGTCGCCACTTGGGAATAACAAGAGCGACGAAGCGGTGGATTAAACACTGTGGTGGCACGCCTGGAGTCACTTGCACAAACACACACACACACACATACACGACACACTTGAAGCACAACACACCATCGCGTCATTGTTTCTTGTGTCTGCAGGATCTATTCTTAGAGTAGATTTCTTCCTTTTCCTACTCCCTCCCCATAAAACTTCGTCAACATCTGACCCACCCCGCTTTTCCCTCTTCACCCCTTTGCTCTGTTACTGCTGCTGAGTCCCTCCCTTCATCAATCTTCTCCGCTCCTGTCAGAAAATTTCATTAAGGAGCTCCAATTAAGGTTTGCTAGATTTGTGGTTGTCATGGCAACACTGCTGCTCATATTATGGTGTGGCCAAGAGAGGGAGGGGGAAAATGGAGGAGAAAGGATGAAAGAAAGCGTAGTCTCAAGTCTAAGATGAGCTATAAAGTAATACAATAGTTATTTTGTGAGGAACTGTCTACAAATGATTACAGGGGCAGGTTAGATAAATACAAACATTTTTTTATAAAGCAATTCTGAACCTTTCTTTAACCTTTTAACAGCCTGAATTTATATTTCAGCCTTCTCTGCTAAAGATAAATAATGATGGCTATCAAATAAGGACAAATGATGGTTTTAGTGCATGCTGCAGTGCCATAAGAGGATAATTTTGTGATTTTACTTGTTATTGATTATTGTTGTGTATGATCATTATGTTTGTGTATTATTGATGACTGTACAAAGATCTGCAAAGGATCTTCATTATGAGTTCAAGAAAATTAATAGAAGCTGAATGTTTCATAAAGTTACAACCTTGATTAAAACATTTCAAAATTCCACTATATTTTTCTTAAAATGGTTCTACATTGTACCAATGTACAAAAAATGTGGTTTATATGGAAAAGTTTAATGATTTTACTATGTACTGGATCAATCTCTACATGTTGCTTCATGTGTACAATTTTATTTTACATTACCACCTGAATGTCAACTAAAGTTTCATATCTGCAAACCAACAACCCACAGGTCTGAACTTTCTGGTAAACATCCATACACCTTAAACACCTTCATTTAATTCATATGTTTGCTCCACCTGGAAGCAGTGGATGTGGCTCTGAGACCGTAGGGAGGCAGAGCTGGGAGCTGCAGGAGAGATAACTAAAAAAGCCGCCATAAAGTTATATGAGCTAATTTCAACCAAGCTGTGGTGCCTGAGCAAATTGAGACTCATATATCTCTAAAAGGGAGAAAATGAATTTAAAGATGACATAACTTTAAGACGACACATAATGATGTTAAGGTGAATAAAGAATAGAATCCAAAGACTGTGATGAAAATGAAATTAACTTCAAAGAATATGAAGCGGAATTGATTTTTTTGGCAAATAAATGGATGACTGGATTCATCTAGGCTGGATTTGATAAACCCAGAAGGTGTATATGATTAAAATAGGTTGAAGCAGGTTTGTTGCTTATTATTCAACACCTGAACTACTGTGAGCCTTTATCATTCAATGTATGCAGTGGTCTAAAAGCAAAGCTCCAACATTTCATATATCTGCTTTGACTTCCTGCTGTTCTCCCTAAGGCAACTTTAGCTGGCACTTACATGGCAAGGTACTTTATGGTGCAAGCAACACAGAAACAGAAAATAGTGCAAACTACTCAATGTTGTTTAGAACAGGTGTAAAAATAGAAATAACTATTAATTTTCACATGTAACAAATGATCTAACAAATCAACTGTATCTTTAAGTTTTTAACTCAAATCAGCACTTTAACATGGCAGTTAAAATGGATTACTGTGCTCTCATCTGTACTGTAGATAATGTTTAATCATAAAGGAACATTCTGTAAAGTTTAGCAGAGTTGCTGAGGCCTGGATATACACAATGTAAAATGGTATAATAGTTTTCATATTTTAGTTTTATTCTAGTACTACTTTTAAATATGGGAATGACAACATTTTCTCTTAAATGTCTATCACTGTGTGTTGTGCTTGAGTTCAGACATGTATATTAAAGTACCTTACAATAAATGTGCCTGCACCAAAAAAACAAAAACCTACCAGAATGTATGCAAACTACTATTTGCCTTTAAACATAACATTGGCACTGGACTAAGGTGCATATTTTCCCACAGACACTGCACTCTTCTTTTCCTTCCTTTTTCCTTCTGTGCAGTTCTCAAGGTACGTTGGGAATATTATGATTTTAGAACAACAGAACATGTGCAATCAAAGCAAATATAATAATTTTGTGCAACAAAGCACACTAGGACTATATTAAAAATATCTCATAAAGCACACACTTCCAAATATATAGTATTCATCTTGATGAAGAATAGTCAATTTGTTAATTACTCTTTAACCCCCATGCACATTTTAATTAACTTTTCCAATATTACATTGTTTGGTATGTCAAAAACTAAGTCTGGTATATTTATCTAGTTTAATCTACCAAACTGTAAACAAGTCGTATATCATATCAAATTGTCTCATCAAATCATACACATGTAAACAGAAAACACAAATGTTGTCACTGGATATTTGTTTATCACTGACCAGAGAACATGCAATCTGGATGGAAATCGACAAGCAGAAGATGACTGTGTATCTTGAAATGAAATGAAAACGTCTCAGTTGATTTTGCACTAACTGTGTATTATTCTTTGAACCGTTCTCTCAAGACCTCATGGCACTTAAAACATGCTATTTAAAGCAGGAAATAAAGTTGCTTTTAGTCCAGTCCCTGTTATGCATCGCAACAGGTAGAAATCTATCCGATTTCCTCACACCAGCAGCCCCATTAGACCAGAATGCAGCCAAGTTACATCTTTATAGATCTGAAGTCATAGTGGGTGAAATATGTCTTTGACAGCTTTTATCGCAAACTGATGCCAGGGCTTGAACCGGTGCTATCTAATAGTATATCTGAGGATGGATTTATTTTGCCTTTAAAAAGCAATGATTACACTTTTCAGTGATTTCAATCAAGCTATTTCACGTTTTTGCTACAGTGAGACCTCGGCATGCCTCGAGCGACACTGAAGCAGCGCTGTGTGGAAACTTGTTCAACTAATCTAGCTACATGCTGATCTGTGGCTCAATCTGCCTTCTCACTGCTTCCTGCAATTTATTTGCCTCTATCTGCACTGAGGCGGGATGAATCACACAGGAAAGTTTGTTATCCCACAGCTCCCACCCAGTCCTGATACCCAACTGACATACGCGTTTGAGTAGTGAAGAAGCACTCGGATCACTTACCTAATAGTAGGTAGAAGTCACAATATTACCATACAAACATTGAAAAACATGAAATTAATGAAACTCTTTCAACTTCTTCTCCCTGTACTTCTCATACCGATGCTAAGGGGTATATTTAGGGATAAAGTGTGATGCCAAAGGATGTGAGCCTAAGTATATGATTCCCTTGGACAAATAGAATGAAACATCCTGAAGGCCCATGTTTTGATGGCAACAGACTTAACAGCATCAAGAAACAATTACTTAGATTCAGAGGTTGTGATGTGCTAATCAGAGTATGGTATATTGCTATAATTAATGTCTAACTGCACTTCCCCTCAGCTTTATTCTGTTTTTCAGCATCTTTCATCACTGGTTTGGTTTTCTGGCCTACAAATGTACTGTTTTGGTTCACCTTTACAACTCTCATCAGCATAATTTCTAGATGCAATAGGCAGATCTGATAAATAATAAACCGACAGCAGAAAAGATGCACATTAACTAGCTGAAGAACATACTGTACTGGTGGAGTGTTTAGCAGCTAAAGGGCCAGATATTTCCCTAAGGAGTAGCCTAAGATCATCATCCATCTAGAAACAACCACAGACAAGTGCCAGTGTTTCTTCTTTATCTGCTGTATTTGCAAACACATTTGCAATATCAAATTAAAACATTATAAAATGTCAGTATCTTGTTTGCAGCTTCATCCCGTTGCCCATAATTGGACAAAAATTTGTTATTACACTTTTAAGTAAAGAAGACGAACTGAACAAATTGCTCTAATTCCATTAAAACTTCCCTATTTTCTACCTGTGCACACACTTCCACACACACACCACCACGCTCACACTCCAACTCATGCACAAATTGCTATCCCCTGACTGTAATCCAGTATAGCTTAGCAGTGAGTTATAGCCCATTATTGCTGTGGTATACAACAGGCTTCAGACTATGGAGGTGGGAGATAGCAGTCCTCAGGCGCTTAGCACTCACACAAAGCTTATTCTACCTTGTGTATGAGAGGCAGCCAGGGAGGACCAGGGCTGCTTATCAGTATATATACTGGGCCACAAATGGGGGAGTGTTATATATGTGTGTGGAAGTGTGTGTGAAAGAGAAAGCATCCATCCCAAAGGTGTCACAGTTATCTCCTGAGGCCAGAAAGAAAGAGCGAGAGACATGGCGAGAGCAAGACAGAGATGGATAGAGGGAGGAAGAGGGAGGACGAGAGAGAAAGAGACGAGAAGGGGAGAGACATAGACAGAAAGGAGAGAGAAAGTGTGAGAGAGAGCGTGTAAGTGCTGTCAGCGATGTGCAGGGAAGCGTGTAAGACATGGTCAGCGTGTCAGTGACTGAATCTATCCCATACTTAAATGTTGAGCTGGACACACACACACACAAACCTACACACGTTTGAGGAATCAGCTGATGCTCACCGTAACACACCATCTTCCTATCTAATCTCCAGTGACCCTGTCATGTCAATGGCTATTAGAAGAAAACAATCCCGAACTCAGGAATGTATAAATGAATTCACGCACTTATCTGACCGCCGAGCACTTACCGTAGGTGACACTGAGTTTCTATCTAATAATGGACTGTCCTGCACTGAAGCTCCTTTGCACCTTCACTGAGGCTCTGTAGGCTGGTCTGCAATGATAACTTTAGTGCTGTAACTGCAGTAAAATATGGGGTTCTGACAGAACTTGTGCACAACAGAGTAAAGACTCAGTGTCATGCTGGTTTATAGTGCAGACAGTTACACCAATGGCTGAGTATTTTGGATGCTTCAGACCACAGCCAGTACTTGAATGATCAAACCTATTGTAGAGTGGCAGTGTGATGCTCTGCTCTCCCTCTCCACATGGCAAGGCCAAGATGATGAACTTAAACTTTTGATGGTAAATTCAGCACCTTGCGTGGAAGCAACTATTAATTTTGGTGCTTGAGCTTGTGTTTGTTTTTGATGTGAAATGAATAAATATTGAAATTCAGCACATTTGTCAGCGACAAACGAGTCCATATGACTAAGATAAAAACACATCACATTTTTTACTGCTTCAAATTACTTCCCATTGTATTCTGATTAAATCCGAGTTTTGTTGCAGATGTCTGCTTTATGACCTCACTCTGATTGTGGGCAATGATGTCACACTCATTATCAAAAACAATATCTTCTGTCCGGCCACAGAAGATGCAGATAATATTTTGTTAATGCAGTGTGCATAAAATATGGATTTAGGCAATCAGGATAGTAACAGCAGTACTGAAAATAATAAACTGTCCCCACAACTGAAAATAAAACATCTTCCCAGACTTCTGGGAAAACTGCAGGCAAGTTTCTTTATCTTAGCAATACATGCCTTCCAATTTTAGCAACAATGGTCAGAGGCAGCCAAATATTTTCCTGGATCACATCAGGATCCACACACACAATACAGACTTACACACCTTCATGCACACATGGTGCTGGGCGGCAGACTTGAGCAGACACCTGCTCCCTTGTCTAAAGTTGTTGTGAACAGGTGAGAAAAGGCTCAGCTGCTGTGACAAGCTAAAACACAACAACAGCATTCCTCGAGGAGAAAAAAGAAAGGAGAGAGAGAGAGAGATAGAACGAGGGAGGTAGAATAAAGAAAGGCGCCAGCTGGGATGCAGGTGGGTACAGATTCTATGTATTCTGCCTGATAATGATGGTAGGCGGACGGAAACAACGAGAGAGGATAGAGGAAGCCAAGAATAAAGGGAAGAGAGAGAGCGAGAGCGTGACAGACAGAGGGAGAAAATGTGTGAGCGCGCTGAAGAGATACCAGACAGTGGAGGTTAGAAGTCAGCAGGTAAATCCTGGTGGGAGTAAAACGAGTGACACAGAGCTGAGACCATGTGTCAATCTCTGCAGGCCCGACTGACTGAGAGACCTCATGATTAACTGACTGACTGGCAGAAATTCCTTTTGATTCCTGACAGACTGACTGATTAGATGTCTGGATGTATAAATCACTCAACACATTGACATTTTATGGAACTGATCATCTGATTGGTTGACTGATGAGATGACCAGTACTGCTAGTTAGCAGTGATCGAATAAAATTATTTACTCAATGGATAGTGGATTAACCAACAATTAGATGGTTGGTGAAAATGCACAAATACACTATTGTCCAAAGCATGCGGGACCTATAGGCCTCCTAATTCCAGCTGATCTCATTCTTACAGGACTCTTTTAGCATGTTAGACCAAAATTACACAATTACATTTTTTTATTTTCACATTGTTTAAGTGTGACTCTCAAAAAGAAATATTATAATAATAATAAAACACTAATGTGATTTATACGCACAGATGCTTATGTAGCATGTCTGATGTACAGTAGGCCAAACAAAAAGAGGCTTAGTGTTGCCCATTGTAGAACTTAAGGCAGCAAATGGACATAAGAAAGTTTGCACATTTTAGTACATGCAAACCTTATCAGTACTATATCATGTAGCGTGTTGCTAAATATTATGTATTAATTATTACTATAGTCCCTCTGTATGCCAAACTCTGGATCTCTATGAGGAGATCATATTTTTTATTGTGAATATAGGGTTAAAAGATAAATTAACAGTATCATAGCAGAGTGCATTTTGAGTTTTGCTTGACTTATTTGTAAACTTTGTTCACATTTCAGCCTCATATTTTACGCTCTGTAAACAGAGTGTTAATGCTGAAAGTCAGCTAGAATTAAGTCTGTGATGCACAACCTTCCATGTGCTCTTTTACAAAATTTTCTTTGGTTGTCAAGTTGACACGGTTTCATATTTTAGGCAGATAGTGCAGGCAGGCAGTGTGCCTGTGCACAAAGCCACATCCATTTAAAAACAGTTTTTCCAGTTTGCACAGAAAGATCTTGATATGTCTGCACACAGCTCTGGCCTCAACCCCATCTAAAACCTCAGGGATGACCTGGAACACTGGCCCAAACCAAGATTTATTGATCGGCTTCAGTATTGGGTTTCACTTATGCTCTTGGGATCAAGTTCCTGCAGCCAGAAGATGAAGAGAGAAGCTGGGAGCACAATAATAGGAGGCTTGTAGCAGATTAAAACCTCATAGTTTTTAAACTTTACATAAGGGTGCAATATTTTGGTGTTATATACTTTTGGTGATGTCAGTGAGCGCATACATACATTTTATCTTAAATTACTTACTTACTGCTATTGTTTATTAAATTTGTTTCATCACTTAGATTTGTATTACAGATATTCTTTATGCTGCTGGAGATTTATTGCTTCAATGAGCCTCTTTTTGATTATACAGTATTATGTCATTATGAATATTAATAGTCAGGTGATTACTGACCTACTTACTGCTGGCTGAGGAAATTAATAAGTGGGGGCTGTTTTTCAATCAATCATTGTTTAGCAAAATCACTTATGAAACCCTGGCTGTGGTCCATTCACTGTAGGATTTTTTTTTTTTTTTGAGGTAAGAATAATTGAAAATGTTGTCTGCTAATGGCCTGTTTCCCAGAACAGATGCTCACTCACCTTCACTGTCACCAGCTACAACAGCTCTGCATCAGTGAGGCAGATGTTTGACTTTGACAGTCTTTGTGTCTATGATTAGTTCGCTGACACTCTTTATGTGTTGAATGTCCTAAGTGTTAAGTCCTGTTACAGTTTACCCTGTACTCTCTGTGTCAGCTGTGCTTCTCACTGTAATGCATCACAGCTAATTTACCCAGTCAAATTCTGTTTGCACCCGTAGTTGTAGTTGGCACATGAGGATGACACTGATTCTAATTGTCTAAAATTGAAAGAGTGGAGCTGAGACTGCTCGCGTCTGACTTCTCTTTTCTGATCCTTTTTCAACCATAAACAACTCTATCAGGCGTGATTCCAGCACTTTTGGGAGTTGCAGTAGGTGTTCAGAGTGTTGAAGTGCCCAACTTAGAAGAAATGTGCTGGCAGACAGATGGACCACCTGCTTCACTGGTCGGCTGGCTGATCACTTCAGTGGAAGTGGTTGTACAAGTTCCTCTTTGTCAATTAATCCTGCATTGATCCTCTAATTGTAAATTTTAAATCAAAGCACAATTGGCTCTTATCTCAAGTGCATACAAATGGCCTCGCTGTAAATGTTTAAGGTTAACAAATTAGAGTGTAGATACAGTACAGTTTTTTTTTTTCAGAGAAAAAAAATGTATTCTAGATGTGTGGACATTTTGCTACATGTACATTTTGACAATGACAAATGAGAATATCCAACAGCAAACCAAAGAAACATATGAAATGACCTTTCATTCGGCTCTCTGTGGTCCCAATAGTGCTACACAGACCTTTAATAATAATGAAGGACTTTAAAGACAGCTTCCATGTTACACATCAAGCTTTGTTTACTCAAAACTAGTTGTATAATGCATTTTCTTCCTGAGAAAATAATCCAAACAGGATTATTGTGATGTACTAATGTTTATTACTGTTTGTCTCTGTCTCTGGACACTACACTTACTACATTATACTGAGTTCAGTGTTTTCCCTGTGGATTCACATCATCTCTAAAAACCACTCATAATGATCTGCTGTGTGTCACAGTAAATTGTAACAGTGTCAAGGTGTGAAGCAGCAGGACTGACTGGCATTGGCTTTGCTATAATATTGCAAAGTAATGACAGTTTCATTTCCAAAACCTTTTTAGGTTTGTTATGGTGCCTGGTTTGTTTTCTTTGTTGTGATACTTAGTGAATATGAATTTTAAAATCAAAAGAAGCATCAAGTGCACCTGTGGAAGTCTCACTTTTCTTGTCATATCTGACACAACAGTTTCCTTAACAATCGACATGAGAAAAATCTCGGGTGTCCTTTTAGCCTAGTCGGTTTTTCTTTATTTCTCAAAGGGTCCTGCTCTTCAAGCTGTGGCATTAATTGATGCCATGACCCATTCTCAATTTTCTCTTTTATTACTCATACGCAGAACAAAACCACTACACAAAACTACCCTGGCCTCAGCCTGACCTCTCAGCAAGCTCTCCATTTTCACACCATTTCTGTTTTTAGTCTTGTGTTTCATCTTTGCCATTTCCCTTCATGCAGAATGACAAGCACATTTATAAGCAGTTTAGTATTTATGAAGGGTATTTCATTAACTATTTATGGCTAATTGTTGGAGTTAACAAGGTGGGATGTGAGGCTCCCGTGTTTAGAATTACAATTTGATTCAAACTGACAAGTGGAAACTTGTGATTACAGTCTGCACATGGTTTTAAAAATCAGGTTATGTTTTGCATTAGACACATCCCCCCTTTTATACTTTTCATGCTTCCACCATTTATTACAGAACACATGCACAGAACACATTTTTTTTTATATCTAGCTACAGATCATCCCGTCTGGTGAATGACATCATTTTTCCTGACGCTGCCTCTAAGCCAAAGCGAATACTTCAAAAAGTGACTGCAATATCTGTAACTGGCAGGCTGACAGGATTTTTACGATGAGGTGACAGAGGAGAAGGTATACTCAGAGGTGTATACACACACACATGCAGTACAAGGAAGAAGCCTCAGGCGATGTGCTCTCTGGTCCATTAAATCAGAGCTAATGTAGCTATCAGGAGAATGTCAATAAGATGAAGAGCATATCAAAGAGATCACTGAGATCATATCATCAGAGTGGAGACTGACAGACGCAGATTGATAGACAATGTATCATCAGCCATAGACGATCAGATCACATTACTATACAAGAAAGAGAAACAGAGAGACAGACAGTCATGACACTGATCAGTGTAGCACAACTGTCATGTTACAAAGAAGATGTTCCACAACGATACACACTATATTGCCAAAAGTATTGGAACACCCCATCAAAATCATTCAATTCAGTGCATAAAGCAAGGTCCATAAAGACATGGATGAGCGAGTTTGGTGTGGAGAAACTTGACCCGCACAGAGTCCTGACCTCCACCCGATAGAACACCTCTGGGATAAATTTGAGTGGAGCCTGTGAACCCGGCCTTCTTGCCAAACATCAGTGCCTGACCTAACAAATGTGCTTCTGGGAAGGCTTTCCACAAGATTTAGGAGTGTGTTGGGAATTTTGGAACATTCCTCTAGAAGCACATTTATAGAGTCTAAAGTTTATGCACATTTAAAGGCAGATGTACCAAAACTTTGGAGATATAGTGTAGTTGAATGTGATTGTTAGGCCACATGTACCAGTTGTAGTAATTGTGAAGGGAGCAATAGAGAAAGCAAGATGATGTAGTACAAAGACTGACACATTCTGGGAGTGTGAGTGGGTCAACAAAACACAGGACTCGCGAGACTATTAATTTTGTTGTTGTATTTTAAATCCAATGTTTATTATTGTAACCATGATGACGACAAAGGCTCTCTAACTTTAATGAGGTTCCTATTTTAATCCATGATCTTCCCCTGAACATAATAAAGCTGCTCCTGTGCTTAAACCTAACAAACCATAACCGTCACATACCTTAAACAGGTGTTCATTATTGGAACCATGACGATGGAAACCGTCAATCGCGTTACATGGTCATTTAGGTTGGAGAAGTTGCTGAAAAGTAAGTTTGCAGATCATTTACGTAAAAACCACCTTCACATTAAGTGTAACGATTCCCTGACAACATTAGATATGCAAAGTGGTCTAAAGACCTTAAAAGCACCATGAATAGATGAGGAGGGTGCAATAAGAGACGGGGTTACCTGTGTGCCCAAAGAAGACAGCTGGAGTGCTTTTTACATGACATAGGCTTTTTACATGACAGTTTAAATGAAAAATTCCCCTCTGGGGTGAGATGCGCCTCATCTTTTAAAGTGCCGTGAAAGTCGTTTCTGCTGCGGTGTGATGTGGCCGAGGTGCCCGTCTGAGCTGCCTGCTCCAAAAACAAATTGCTGCCATTGCAGCTTGATGAGGAGAAAGGGGGGAGGCAGCAGTTATTGCACCTTTTCATTACTCAACATTTCTGACAGCTTATCTACCCCGTGTTAGAAAAAAAATCCCTCCCTTCAAAAGGCTTGCGAGGCTGAGTCAGGGAGGGTCAGGAGAGACAACAGGAGCAGGAGAGAATGAAACAGGGAGACACTGTGAGTGGTGAAGAGAAATTGAGAAGGGGAAACTGAGAAACAGTGAATAAGACAAAGTGAGTGAGAAAGGGCCCATTTAGACTTACTTTACTCTAAAGTAGTTCATCACAACTTATAGATTTATCACAGTTACAAACTCTGTACTGAGCACAAATTAGAAGCATTTATCATCTACAAACAGATCTTTGACTGAGCAAACATACACTACTTCAAAATCAGAAAGGGTAATGAAGAGGATTCTGGCAAACAGACACAAACGGTCATCAGGAAAATTACCGACCTAACTCAGTGAGTTATAGAGTGGGACTTTGTAGTGTGAACAGAGTGGATTAAATCATAAAGCAGAGGTGTAAAAAAGACCAAACTTGGTATTGAGCATCTTTAAAAACAAACAAAAATTTTTTTGTTGTGGTAATATATGCAGCAGTTAGAAAATGATGTAATAGATACCTATTTCCCACAAAACTTGTCTGTATGTTAACATGCACAAGCTTATGTATCTATCAGAAAACAGTATTACTCCAACTGGACTTGGATTGTATTTTAGTTTTTCACAGGTACTGTAGCTAAAGAATTGTGCCCACACCATGCAGTCCCTTGCAGTTTTTAAATGTATTGCTATTTTTTGTTCCAAATCCTGCAAACAAAGCTGTAAAAAAAGTCAGACTCATCTGTGCAAACTGCAGGTGCATCTACTGCAGATCAGGAAAATAATGTGAATGTGAGAAGGAGAGAGAGAGAAAGTGCGTCTCCATTTACACCACATACAAGATAAGGTCTACAGTAACAGATGTATGTCTATATATCAGTATAAGATAAATGTATCTCATTTCAGCATGGGAAGACTCAAAGGACACAGTGTCGTCAAAAAGGCGATCAGACCTGCCAGACAGCCCCTGGAGGCAATTGCACCTGAGCACTTCAACTGGGTTGCAAACAGGGTGTTCACATTTGTGGGAAAATGTCCTCAGGGGCGAGGAAACATCAGCAGTGCTGATAAAACCATCATCACCAAGTCATCGCCTTCACCGCTAAGGAGGGAGGCTACAAGGACAAGGCCTGTGGAGGTGAAGGAAAAGTCCATACAACACCTGCCAAGTTTGTAAATTCTTAAATAGAGTTCAGGACTTTTATTTACTTCAGCTGAAGATCCAGGCCTTTATATCAGACGGTTATTTCTAGAGACTGGCCAATTTCATCAACTTTATACATGTTTTTATTGGAATTTTAAATTGCGCCTGGTGTAGACCACTGTGAGAGAAGTAGTCCATTAAAGTAAATACATCACAAATGTATTCTCCAGTGTACCGCTCTATGTTAAAAAGTAAAACAGGAATAATTGAATTGAATAAACATATGTTGAAGAAAAGATGTTTTCCACAGCTTTTACTAAAATTTATTTTTCGTTATTAAAATAACTTCTATGTTCAAATGAAACTTGCTTTTATGGCTTCTATTAGACAGAGTATGATCTTAGCAACTCTTGTTTTGTTTCCTGTTTTAATTTGCTGTTTTCTTTTGTTTGCTGCAAATGCAAACTCAACATTTCCTCCATCTGTTTCACATTAAAACAGTTTTGGCAGGTTTGGGGAACATAATCCTTTCCCTTTGCTGGGAGCAATCTACTGTGAAATATCTACAGGAGGTGCTGATTTTCATTAACAGCAGTTTAACAGCAAAGAAACAAACAGCACTATAAAATCTATTTGAATTAACAGTGAATAAAATAACACTTTCAGAGTAACAGAGTGCCAACTATGGAACAATAATGTTATTGTCTTTAGGTAAATCATTCTGTGTAACCAGAGATTATAATACCATGATCACATGTACGTGTAAGAACAATTACTATATGGTAATTTAATAGACACAATTTTACATATTTGTTGTAGATGAGACTATATAAATTACTGTATTAAATTGATGTAATTGATATGTCTTCTAATACTACCATAAATACTAGTTTAAAATACGCACGCTAAAAAGATGCACGTAAAACCAAAGCTGTCGGACTTAAATGGTAATTTTCGAAATAAATTTGCTGTGCTATGTCTAAAATACTCTGAAGCATGAAGCATAATCATGGGTATCATAACAACTGTTATCACTATCAATTAACAGAGTGATAACTACCTGGCTCTTTTTACTTTGCCTCCTCTACAAGTCCCTACAATCTACGTTACAGTTTTCACGGATGAATCCTACATGTTAAAAAAGTTGTGCATCTTATAACAAAAAAAAAGTAAAAGTTTTACCTGCCAAATTAAAATGAAAGGGATGCACAAAAAGTATTTTACAATAATATTATAATATTAAAGATGTAAAATCATATAGGCTGCATCTCCACCACACACCATAAACACCACATTGAGCATTGCTGCAGAAACACTGGCCTGAGGTTGAACCTAACTGCAGAGCTCTATAGGGATTTTATTTATTCATACAACCCAGACAGCTGCCTAGTATTTTACCTCATCCTGTATTTGACAATCTATGTTGTGATGAAATTAGGTCAGAGAAGGAAGAAACCAGACAGAGATACAGTACATGAAAAATGTGGCAATGTGTCACAGTCCTATGAAAGAAAACCCACAGTTTTGATTCCAGGAGCAGCCCACAACTATTAAAACATCCTCATGAAAGACACAGAGCGCCTACCCCCTCTTTGTATTCAGCTCTGCATCAGTAAAAGCCTGAAATATACTAAATATACAGAGCAGGAGACCAACATGTAAAGAGTGTGCTACGGAGCTCCACACTCTTTTATTACACATAGTATGTGAGTGGGTTCAGAGTAAAAGAAAATGCTTATGAAATAATCTTTTGTTTCCTGACTTTGCTGAACTTCTGTCCATTCAGCCAGCAGGTCTCCATCATAAGTTTATATATAGATATGCACCACAGTATCTATGAAAAGTCCACACATGTAGTGACATGTTTACAGTTTATTGCAGCCTTAGAAGTGACACATCTAAACAGCCACTCAAACTCTTCTATAAATCCACTGATTGTCATTTTAATTCCAGTGTCTTCATGAAAACCAATTCAGACTGAACGATCGGGCCAAGTAAAATCAGCAGAAACATTAAACTTAGCCTTGAGTGAAAGCCTCGGAGGCAGGCTGTCTAAAAAGCTCTCGTGGGCATAGTTGTTTCTTGTTTGGATTCCTCCTTTGTTTGTTTCCTCCTATGACTGTAATTGGCCTTTTATTATGTGAGCTGAACTAAAATAATACTGACAACTATGCAGTTTTGCAGAGGGATTGTTGGATCTGTGGCTGTTAGAAGCTGCAGACCTCAAGTAACCTCTTCTTCTTTTTATACCTTTGCCGACGGATAAAAGGCAAACATCTGCAATTAATATTTTTCAGGAGGGAGGAAGAGATTGTTTTGGTGTTTTCTTTGTGTTGCCTGTTTATTAACTAAATCACAGACAAGGGTTTAAAAGGATGCTCAGCCAAACATCCAACAGTAATATATACCTTCAGCAGATATAATAAAATCATCAAACCTGCTGTAACAGCATTATATTTTATTATAAATTGACACTGACACATACAAAGTGACTGAAAGCACTAAACACTGCAGATATTTTAGTGACACTTTCAAATCAAATAAAGCATAACCTGTCATACATCTGTTATCTAAACTGTTTATCCTCTTAAGGGTAATGGGGGTGCTGGAGCTGATCTCAGCTGTCACAGGTTGCTAGTCTAAATCTTGGCTGACATATCGTGACACAGAGAGACAGCCATTCACACCTACCGACAATTTATACACCAGATAAGCTGAGCTGCATGTCTTTGGTTTGTGGGAGGAAACCTACACAGGCACAAGGAGAGCATGCAAACCATCATTTAACAGTGTCCATGCCCCCGGATGCAGAAATCTGTTTAACACCAACAACTTATGTGGAGCATATCTATCTGGTTTTACAGAAAGCAAGCACACTGAGCCTTTCTCTTTAAGTAGAGAGTCTTCTTCTTTTCTGCTGCTTTTAGGGGTCACCACAGAAGATCATCTTTCTCTGTACCATGTCCACACACCTCCTCTTTGGCCTTCCTCTTGTTCTCCCGTCTGGCAGCTCCATCCTCAGCATTCATCTCTCGATATATTATATACAATATCATTTTGCTAAAATGACTGAACCATGATACTGTAGGACTGAGTGTTTGACTGTTTGTCTGTGTGAGTATGTGTCAGATAGTTTTCTTCATCATTTAAAGGTGGATCATAGTAATACAATCTTTTTAAAGCAGTTTCAATAATAAGCAAAACTAAAGTTTTACAAAAGATAGTCAACTACCAGGCTTCCAACACTGCATTTCAATGAACCAACATTTCTCCTCTTTAGTTGATAAAGCCACACACAAGTTTTGCGTCAAGAGTTTTTTGTTAATAAGTAAACATATGAATAATGACAGAAATGTACTGTATATCATTATATCAATTCTGTTTTGATTCAGATAATTAGCTTGTGGTAACTTTTGCCCATAAACTTAAAGACATGTCTGCATCAAGCTTGTTTACAGCAGTTTATCTGTGGAGTGCTAACCTGTTTGATCATGATCAAAGTTTCAACTGACTATTGAGCCTTAGCTACTGGGATTTTGTTTCCCCATTTCGAGATTCCCCCAGTGCACTGGTGGAGAAACAGCATTTATATTATGTACAGCTGGCATACATTGTGTCAGGATGTTAAAGATTGGCTTTGTTTAAGCAATGTGTTTAAGCTGTTTCTGCTCCAGCTTCTTACCCATATGCTGCTGCAGGAAACTGAATCTATGACCATAATCTTTTATGCTCATATTGTACTTGACGTGCATCAACAAACCAATTCTAAAACACGTGCAAAACTAGTAAAAGCACCTTGCAGTTCTTCCACCAGTATTGTTTTGAAAACAATGTATCTCTAACACAAGTGTTACTATACAGGTCTTACCAGACATCACGTTAAATGTCACGCTACTAATATCAGGGTTTCTACATATACAAGGGAAAAACATTTATTACTACAAGTGAGGACGACAAGTATGTGGTAAGTGCAATGTTATCTCAGGTTGCTGCTGGGAGCAGGACAGGAAGCTTTCCACACAGTGTGGAAATACAGTATGACACTGTGGTGTGTCAGTCCTGCTCTCAGCTTTTTCAAACTTTAACCACACAAATAATGTAGTTGATTAATGACAATATTGTTTATTGGAGGAAATAAATACTACTCTCTGTAGTAGTTGACAGGGATCTTATGGTATTACAGATATGACACACTGTTTAATTTTTTTGTCTTTACAATTTCAGCCTTGTGTTTCAGTTTTGAAATGGCAATTTAAAAAGATTGGACACAGATTATCATGTTCATAGTGCCTCATTAAAACCAGCTGGACTTGTGGAGATGCCCAAAACTTACATATGCATTGGAGATTTTATTACACAACCTAAACGATTTACCCTAACACCATAAACCAGCTCACACAGTCAAGAATATCAGTTTTCTTTAGTGAAAGCAATATTAAACTCTAAGCTCTGCAGTGATATTGTGAAATTTACATTGGATAATATCTACTTCATCTCTATAATTACAGTATGTTGCTTAGAAACTCTGTTAAAATAACCCACAGTCATTTCATGATAATGTGTTCTAACATCTCTACCTGATCTAGAGTATCTCATCATGTAGATGATGTGATATGTGCCTGTCAGCTATATTTATTTATTTATTTAGCTTTTTTATGTGAAGCCATACAGAGCAGTAGTGACTGCTCAGTACTGCTTTGCTAAAAACACATACTAAAGACATTTGTTTTCTTTTTTTACACATGAAAGCTTTAGATGAACGTTAATAAATTGTTAGCAATATGTTTGACTGTGATTTGATGTCAGTTACATTAAAATCTTTATTAATGCATGTATAAAATAGTGTTTAACTGAACCATCTATTTAATTTCATTATTGCTTTTTGCAGCAATGTGATATTGAGCTTTCAAAGCAAACCAGTAGAAGGTTATGGGGCCATGAAAGCATGGTCGAAAACGCAAATATACTGCACATAGTGAAGGGAATCATAAAAGCTCTGACAGACTGAGTGCATTAAAAGGTGATTCCTTGAAAAAGACATCTTTACAAGGTAATATATATAATCAGGGAGGAGAAAACACGGTGAAGCAAAGTGGCGCCTGTAAGGGTAACTATTAACTTTTTTTGACTGGCAGACATAAGTTTGTATGTTATATATATCTATATCTATATATCTATAGATATATATATC
>OMLM01014583.1:0-13923 GCA_900302695.1 Helostoma temminkii
GGGAAGAATCATCATGAAAAGGTAGATGGATGAAGTTAGATAACCTAAGTGGGTCAGCTCAGCGTTCCATCTTGAATTAAGCATCTTAACACAGATTAATCAGTTAAGAAACAGCTGAGATGAACACAGGGACAGATTCACTCACTGAACAAGGAATGATACAGTATTTCTTTAAAAACAGAAAATCTAGGACAACACAGTCATACAAGAACTCAAAGTGTCACAGAGACTAAACTCTACTCTGTTCCTGTTTACCTGGGCTTTTCTTGAATCTAGGCTGGTTTGCTCTTAAAGCCATCACCTAAAACCAGCCTATTTCCAATTAATTAGTCATGCAAATAATTCCATACACCTCATATCAGACACCTCATGTCTGAAAATCTGTACATATTCAGACACTGAATATGTACAGATTAATATGAACCAATTAAACAATTAACATCATATTCCTGGCTAGAGAAGCAGCTTTCCACCTGCTTAAAAGTAGGACAAAGCAATGTTGATCCCAGTAGTATTTTGTGCAATTTTTCTTCTCTTGACAAAAGCATACCAGCAGCTCTGTGTGAATCTCAGTTTGTCCAGAACAAAGGTGTCGCTGGTGCACATTTATGAAGCTGCTGTCAGAACAAGGTCTGTTATGCTTCGGTCTTATGTGGAGTTTTCAGAGACAAAGGACACAACAACCGAAAGAACCCCCAACATGTACTTTAGCAAGTTCTCTTCACATTGGTGTTGAGTTTTACCTCCCTCAGATGCAAAAGAAGAAGAAAAAAGAACTTGGTTTGTCATCAGTTGAGTATACAAACTCTTTCTGTGAGGTCCTTTAAGTCATATCTTCACATTGTTATTCAGGCATTTACAGTCTGCATGAAAAAATACATCCTTTACTATTCATTCACTGTGTTTAATGAAGCAGGTACCATCATCACAGTGGACTCCATCACAGTGTCTGTACCTGAAACAACATGCTCTCACCAATCCCATTCAAGTCATTCAACCTTATTGCAGTCGGAGTGTCTGGATTGGATTTTACCACAAAAATCACTCCAGCAGAAACAGAATTCCTCCTGTGTTCCCATTATATTTGAAGCGGCTTTGTCACTTGACTGGCAGCAAATGTTTTCCACAAATTTAAGGGCACTTGCTCAGATGGCTGATGATCACGCTTCATCTGGAGGAACAATCGCTCAAAACTCAAACAACTCTGTTGCCATGCTGTCTCAAAAATCTCAGTGTGGTAAAAGTACAAAAATACTATAAGTGGTCATCATAGCAAAAAGAAAAACACTTCTCCTGACTTGACAATGAAAATACATGTGTCAGATTCATTACACTATTTAATGTACAGTAGAAGCAAAAAGGACAGTTTTGAAATTAGGGATTAACATGTATTCAAATATAATTCTGAGGTACTTTCCATTTCCACTTCATGTTACTTTTACTCAACTACAGTTATTTTTACAGCCTTAAATACTAGTTGCTTTTTGCAGTTTAGAATTGTTATAAAAATGATTGTAAACTAAGTGCTGCAGGATTAACACTGGTCACTGCATAAGATGGTTGAAATTAACTCCATCTTTACTGACTGCTGTTTTTGTTCCACAGTCGTAATGTCATAATTTTTACCTTGAACAATTTGTCAAACAAATCTAGACCAGACTTTTACATTTATGTAATAAAAAGCATCATATTCAACATTTAAAATATGCCATTCTTTTACTTTTGTGCTTTAAAAATTAGATTATGGTACTTTTACTTCAGTAGAAACATTCTAGGGTACTTCTAAACTGTGTGGTTTTTCCTCATCAAGTCTAATAAATCTAGAAGTGACCAGGATGGAGAAGGATGAAGGTTCTATTCCCAGCCTGTGTCTGTTCAAATAAAGCTCGTCCAGGTGGACTGGAGATTAATGTGAGTGTTAGTCTATTTTTGGTATTGAGTGTAGGACTGAAACCCAGTCTCTCCAGCTGGTTTCCTTACCTTTCACTAACTGCACTGTGGTGCAGGTAAGTGGAAAAGTTGGTGCAGGTATTATGAGCAAAGCTTGGAAAACAATAATAATAATAATGATAAAAAACACACACCATTGTTTTCTAATTTCTCTGAATTCTTTCCAGCTAGTAGTTCAACACACAAGTTAAGAGAGGATGACGAAATACAGACATGGACTAAATTGTTGGTGCCCTTCTGTTAAAGAAAGGAAAACTCAAAATGGTCACTGTAATAATGTAAAACTGACAAAAGTAATAACAAAAATTTACTGAAAATTAACTAATGTAAATCAGGTATTGTTTTTGAATTGTGGTATAACAGAAGAAATTAAAAAAACAAACAGGCCTGGAAAAAAATGATGGTACCCCTGGGAAAGATTAAAAATTATTTGACCTCGAGGACATGTTAAACTGTGTCCTGTAATTAGCATCACAGGTGTCTTCAAACTTGTAATCAGTCAGTCTGCCTATGCACAGGGGACCTCCAAAGTCAAGGTACATCAGCGTCAGGTCGTTTGAGCCAAAGTGGACTTAATGGAAGACAACAGAGGAGGATTTCAGTGTTGAAAGCAAATCATAAAAAATGCCAAAATGTCTACAGAAAAGCCACAACACTTCTGGGAGAATGTCCTTTGGATATATAAGAAATATGTCAGCTCTATTTTCACAGATGCAAAAGTTAAGTATACTAAGAAAAGACCACTGTCCCTACTGTGAAACCTGGAGGAGTCTCAGTTATGTTCAGGGGCTGCTTTGCTGAATCTTGCACACGATGTCTTGAATCTGTGCAGGAGACAATGAAATCTCAAGACTATGAAGACATTCTGGAACGAGATGTGCTGCCCAGTTTCCGAAAGCTTGGTCTCAGTCACAGGTCAAGGGTCCTCCAAGATCAAAACTAGTATTTTAAAGTGATCTTCTATGAGCCCTGATCTAAATCCTATTGAACATCTGTAGAAAGAGCTGAAACATGGAGTCTGGAGAAGGAAGAAAGTTATAGAGCAAAGACAAAAAGAAAAGTAAATAAAGTATCAAAGAAGTAAGAGAAAGAAGTGAGAAAAGTAGGGAATGCAAGGAGACAAGTGACCAAAGGAGGACAAAAACAAAAAGGTGAGGAGCTAAAAATGAGATGAAAAGGTAGGGTAGAAGAGGAGAGATGTAGAGAAGGCAGGAAATAAGGTCAGAGAGGATGCGAGCAAAGAGATAGTGATGTGACAAAGAGGAGACGAGGAGAAGAGCGAGCGATTGAAAGGGTGAGATAAGGAGGTGGAGGAAGGTGAAAAAAAGGAGAACGGGCATAAAGAGGGAGATAGTGAAGGAAGAGGGAGGGAGGAAGCCTTGTGAATGTGTGTTTATATTCTTTATATTCTGTATCCCTCCAACCTTTCATTTAATACCATCATTATAAAGACATTTTTATGTTGAATCTGAATCTGCTAGTGCACCATGGAGCTGTTTAAGGAATAACAGTGATGCTCAGGATTAGATTTGGTTACACTAGTTTAAGGGTGAAGGTTATGCATTATCTTGCGATAGTTAAAAGCTGCAGTAAATAACTAGGGAATCCATCGTGGCAGTAAGAGTCCTCACAGCTATATGAAGATGTATGAGTGTATATGTACAGTAAGTAGAACAGGACACAGAGGTAAAGCAGGCTGTGATAAAGTGACGGGATAATTCTGCTCTCCTCATCACTCCTCTCTCACTTGTTCCTTCTGTTGCACTCATCCACCTTTTAATCTCCTGCCTCTTCTATTTTGTGATTTGCTCTTTGTCTCCTTTCTCTTGAGACTCAGAGTGACACTTTGACAATGTGATGTCATACAGTCCCGACTTATGAAGCGGTGCAAAAGATGGATTTTAAAACAAAAAAGGACAACAACCACAATAATAAACAACAATAATGATAAAATTTTGGCCAGAAGATACACTGAAACCAAAGTTTGTGAGATACCGAATTTTATATAGTGCAAACAAATGAATCATGGTCATCACTTTAAAAAAGAAAAGAAAAAAAAATCCTTCTACAGAACTGAGAACTGAGGCAAATATTTTAAGATGACCCCTACAAATTACATTCAAGTATACTAACTTGTATACTTGAAGTATACTTAGTATACTTCTTTAAACTAAAAATTAGCAAGTATACTTCAAGTATACTCTTAAGTACTTATCAGAGCTAAAAGTGGGACAATTTAGTCCCAAGACATATTAAAATAGTATACTAGCAAGTATACTAGAAGTACATAGACGTATACTTACTATACTTGAAGTTTATTTAAAAAAAATAACTTTAAATATACTTCTTTTTTGTAAGGGGATCTAATTGATTAGTTGCATAAAGTCAAATATTTCATGTCAACCTAACAATAGTTAGATCGACTTAAAATACTTGCTTTCAACTGAGGTTTCTTTTTTAATCTGGTGGATTTGATCTGATGAAAGGTGCCATATATAGAGACAAGTATGTTTTATTTAGTACAGATACTGATTCAGTTTAAGAGAAGTCCAGTTTACATAATTAACAGAGTTTCCATCCCGAAATTCTGAATTAGTCTAATAAGGCAAAGACGAAACATTCAGCAGCTGCACAAATGTCTTTTTAGAAAGAGATGTTGTCAGAGACAGTGCAGTTTAAACATTTATCTGGTCTGGAGGTCGTAATTTTTTGAGTTGTGCAACACGTCCTCATGCATGGTGATAAAATATATAACTAGTTTTTTTTTCTTTTTTTGAGAATCAGATCCCTTTTATAGATTATATTAACATTTTAGTGTTTAAAGCCACAGGTGCTGTGCATCTTCAGCAATAAAGCCAATCTATTCCCAGAGGTTTTGTCACATGCAGTTTGTGTTCTGAGAGATGACATCCTTTACATTAGCCAAAGATATCATTTGACAAGAAGATTCATGTTTTTGGCTTTTTGCTGTAAGTTCGTGGGAGCAATCTTAATTTTTGCCCACTTTACTTATAAGTGATGATAAGAAATGATAAACACGCCATAATGCATCAACCAAGTCAAATAAAGAAAACAGATGTCTGCATTTCAGGAATCACTCTGGGGCATCAGTAACCTTACATGTTGAAAAGAGTGGCTCAATTGGTGATGTTCAGTATCTGGGAAACAGTTATGCTCATACTGTAAGTTTGGATTTAAAAGTAACAGGACAAGGTTGGTTTTTACATAAAAATCTTGCTGAGTGCGGCTTTAATGCTTTTAGATGCCACTAGAAGTTTAAACTAATTTACTAAGTCAATACATCACACAAATACAAAGCACATAATGGGTTTGTGTGCCATTAATGTCCCCAGAGTAAAGGTTTCATTGAGAAAAGCTGAGGCTGAAGGGTAAGACAGTGCCCTCACTAAATGGGAGTGGCTGGCAGCTGGCCAATCATAAAGAGGAGGCGACCCTGACTGTTAACAAGAGGGAGGGAGAGGAGCCCTGAAGAGAAACACATGATGCAGTCATCCGTGAACCTATCACTCGCTCATTCATTCATTCATTACTCCCTTCAGAAAACCCTCAGTTTACTCCATCTAGAGCAGTGAAGTGACATTTTGGACGCGTATGACTGGAGGAATACTTGCTGATAACTACACAATGGACATGCGATGTGGCACCTATACACAGGCAGCATTGACTTGGCACATTGTTAGTCAGATGACCGAAGTCTTTTCTTTCATGTTGTGTTCAAACAACAACAACAACAACAAAAAAAACAACAATAAAAAACAAAAAATAAATAAATTTCCTCATATTATTCCACTAAGAAGTTGAAAGAAGAAGAAGAAATGACACAGCCATAACATTAGTCTACAGCAAGTACACTGTACCTTTAGCCATGACATTTAGGTTCAATTAGACATATTCATGACATATATGGAATATACATTTTGATGGAATGGCAACATTACATATTATTACACTTATTTTATGGTATTGTGGGGTGCATTACATAAAGGCTAAGCATAAATACAGGACCAGAGTCTAGAAGAGGACTTTTTCCAGAGAAGACCTTTTGTGAACGTGTATTGTTAACAGAATTCAGACAAAACACAGAACACAGTAGTAGGCACTGATGAAGGCTCCTGGATTGAAGGTGAAACGTCAGAACTAGCCAGTTGCTACTGAACAGAACCTCTGGGACAGTAGTATGCAGTAAATACACACATGGATGATTTCAGAGCACTTATTTCCCCCAGTGCAGGACAGTAGAGCCTGCTTCCAGCCACAATTTATGATACTTCACGTCTTTTTCATGTTTCAAATAATAAAACCCAGAAGGAAAAATACACATGCAGTAAGGCTCAATGCTTGAAGAGCATAAGGTGCTTGAAGACTTACAATTTAAATTGCTTTCATTTGCATGATGATGGAAAACAATGGTGCTTTCCAAATCTCCACCACTGCCAACTCTGAATACACCATAATCCAAACAAGGCTTTTTTCCCTCACCAAGCAGAAAAAAAAATACATTACAGGAAGATAGTTGTGACTAAGGCTATTAGCTAATTGAAAGGCTGACTGTGTTGGCTGCTGCTGTGGCTGATCGTTCGAGCTCACACACACACACACACACACACACACACACACACACACACACACACACACAGAAGACAGCTGGTAAAAACAATAACTTCACCCTAGAGAATTATTTTAAATGGAATAAAAATATTTTAAAATATAAAATATTTTTTAGGTTTATGTGTTTTTTTTTTTAATTTTGAGAGCACCTCCAAACTATGACAGCAACGAATTAAAAAAAAATTGCTGAAAATGCAAACCCCCCCTTTACAAGTCACACCACAAATGGGATCTAATGGAAATGTTGATGAAGTAGCCAAATGAACCCTCCCTCCCACAAACGTCTGCTGGGCTAGAACCCAACATCCTCAAGCTTGTGCCTGGATTTACAGCCCTTCTACTGTAATAGTGTGTAGAAATAAAGAGTTGTTTCTCAGCACTCACAGCAGATGAGTAAAAAAGTCGTTTTGACACAGCAACAATCAGAGTGGTCACAAGTGAAGGGCACAAGTTTCTGTTCTGTTAGTTTGCAAATGTGTGGCAGATGTTGTCATGTACAACGTAACAGTGTAAAGACTGTGTGTTTCTGTGGATTTTGAAGAGGATATTTGTTTAATCCGCTGCCTTGTGCACAGTTCACTCCTCAGAGAAAACAAACGCGTTCCCAGTGGATCCCTCCTCATTAGAATAAAGGATAAATCAATGATTTCTAAACCTTGTATTTACCCAGGAAAGGAAAATGCTGAACAGTCACGTTTTCTGCAGAAAAGCCTTTTACTGTACGTCCCGCTGTGCCTTTACATTTAAAGTCTTCTCATTATATGCCACTTCAAATTTGATTTTTGCATTTACATTTGTTAATCTTAGTTTGAGAGCAAAAAGTGATACAATAACAGCAACATATCTGGAACACCAAAGGTCTAAAAAGTTTGAATTGTGGCATATTGACTTTATGCAAGGTCCAAAATGCAAAATGAGACTTACAGTGATGCTTTTTATACCTCATCTCCATGTTTATTCACTATAAAATGAGCAGTACATTTAAGTTGTATGTGCACATACCACAGCATCTGAACTTATGGAGCTGGTAATTACTGACACTCTGTGGCCATATGAGATACTGCAGAAAAATGTAGCCTTGTTGCTCTTTTCTGTTAACATCCTCGTGCAGACATTCACAACTGGCTGACGACATTCACAACAAAAGGACAGTATATTATAATCACATTTGGATCCTACAGACAGAAATCAAGTACTCTATCACTGTACTTAACAGTTTGAGATAGTTGAGTACTTCCATTTTTACTACAATATACTTCTATTCCATTCCACTTCTATAAACATAACCTTAAGCACTACTACATATAGAGAAATTCAAATGTACTTGCATAATATTTACATTAAATTGACGATAACCTATTTCATATGGCTTTCCACAACTTCACTCAATCCTGTTTCTGTAAATCATGATATATATACCTCCACAGCTGGTCTCCTAGCTACTGTTAGCTGACAGCTCCTGTTCCTCTGTACAGCAACACTGTAGTGACATAAGCTGATTTTAGACGTGCACTGGAGCCCCAAACATATGTACACATACCTGAGTGAGCTGCATGTAAAATTTAATTAAATAAAATTAAATACTGTATTTTAATATCCCAAGGGAAATTTAAGGCATCCAGTAGCTTACATGGCATAAGATAATAAAAGACAAAAATAATGTCGGTATACACACAATAATGTTGGTAAGAAAGAAACATGACACAATAGGTCATGCTGAAGGAGGTAGTGCAAAGAGAGACTTAAATATTTATGTAATTTAACAGATAATTAATAGTGCAGATAAAAATACTACTACTACTACTACTACTACTGTTTAATACTGAATCCAGTTTAAGTTACAAAATAAAAAAGTACAATAAAAAAAAAGTCTGTAAGAATAATAAAGATTAGGATTGTGCAGGAGGGCTAACATAGCCAATACAGCACAGTGTGAACAGTGTCCAGACTATTTCACTTCCTGGTACTGAGAGGAATTAAGCAGTCTGATTGACCTGATCAACAAAAGACCTAAGTCTGTCTGGAGCGTAAATCTGCCACTGAACACACCTTTCTGTCTAGTGATGGTGCTGTGAGAGTTGTCCCTTCTTCTCTGATCCGTTGATGTGGGAGGCTCCAGTTCTGTTCCTCATTATTCAGCGTCCCTCTTCTTGATGATGCCTCCCCAGCACACCACGGCATAAAAGAGAACGCTGGCCAACACAGACTGGTAGAACATCAGAAGAAGTTTCTGGCAGATGTTGAAGGAGTTTCCAGAAGTCCACCAGCGTCTCCTTGGTTTTGGATATGGTCATCTGCAGATGGTTAGACCTGCACCATGCCACAAAGTCCTCCACCAGGCTCCTGTATGGCCCCTCCTGTCTCTAATACAGCCCACGATTGCACGTGGCATGACTCAAAGTTGTAGCTGATGTCAGAAGCACAGGACAGGAGAGAGCATGCTCCTGAGGGGTCCCCGCGAACTGCTGACTGCGGTCCCAGAAATGCAACAGTGTAGCCTATTATGGTCTCCCTGTGAGGTAGTCTGTGATCCAGGTGACCAGGTGTGAGTCCACCACTGTCTCTGCTAGCTTGTCTCTCAGTAGGAGGGGCCGATTCTGCATAGTCAGTATGTTTACTGTTGCTACTCAGTATGTTCACATTTGCTACTTCAAGTTTTTGTAAAAACTCTAAGCTCAAAACTCAAACTCTAAGTTTGGATCATGTTATTTTTTTAGTATGCTTAACACAGAATTATTACTTATGATTGAAATTGGTGAATAAGATTAAAATATTAATGGCAGGAAGGCACCAGACTTAAACTTTGTATATGTTTTTTCTCAAAAGAGCATATTGTTGCTTGTTTAATTTTGCTCTTTTTTTCTTTCATATCAATCTGCGATGCAAATGTCTTGAACGTGCTGCTCGTACAGTAGAGTGCTGCTAGAGTTCACAAACACATTTAATTTATTAGTGTCTGCTGGCATCTAGTGGTACTGCAGTGATTCTGTTACCACCTCAAAGCAGAGTACTAACAGCTTTTAGTATGTGTGTGTACAATTACTACACTTACAGGTCAACACTGTGCTAATGCTGAGCCTCTTACACACATGAATATTAACGCGTTTTCTCTTCCCTTAATTATTATTATTATTTTTTAAATCACAAACTCATCCTGTTACAAATTTCACAGGAATCTTATGGTACATTGTTTATGTCTATTTGTAGATGCTTTATGCTACTAACCAACATTTGCTGTAATTTATTTTAAGGGTGGCCCTTCAGTGATGGAGCTCCAAACTGTTTTGTTCTTTTTTTTTCTTTTTTACCTGCGTCACAGTGTATGTCAGTATGACGCACTTGGTTACGTTTTATACACACACACGCACGCACACCCACATGCACAAACACACACACACTTTGAACACAATATAAAACACACAACAATTAAGTCTCTTCATCAGTATGAACACAAGAGGGCAGCAGTTACCTGTGTGTGTTTCGGTGTCAGTCGCTGTCAGTGGAAGAACTATGAGACCTTTGATCAAACTGACTGACCAGTGGGGTGTGTGTGTTTGAAGACAGGCAGGTGGCCAGTGTGGTGTGACGGGGAATAAAGGAAAGAAAGCTGAGTGAGTCACTGAGGATTTGGATGTTGGATAAAGAGAAGCAGAAAGAGCTGGGTGTGAGGTGATGGCTTTTAAAAACTAGGACTAGTAATACAAGACTGTTCTTGTTTAAACATTCTAAATAATCTTTTCCTTTTCCTCTCTACCAACACCATTGTCAGGAATGTGTTGCTAACAAATTTCAAAATTACCTTGTTTTTCATTAAGAAAAGTTTAAACATAATGCATAACTATTTTGGAAATGGGGTTGTAGTTCCCATTAGTTGATCAGCATCTACTTCTTGCTGGATTTAAATTATATAGTTAATTGAAGGGGGAAAAACATGTACTTACGATTCTGTAAGACACTAACAAAACAGCCCGGTACTGTAGCAACAAAGGAAACAGAACATTAGCAGAACAGTGACAGGCAGTAAGAAACTGCCCTTAACTAGAAAACTTGTAATCAGGATTAGCAGGACCAAAGCACTCTGGCACAAGTCATACCCAGGGAATCACTGAAAATTAGCCTTGTCAGTCTTAACAATAGGACTTTGGTAAAGTGCTACAGCATTTTACTGCAAGTCGTAAGTCTTTGAGAAGTTAGAGGTAATCACAACAACACCTGTCACCACTCTATCCTCTTGCATGCTGGGAAAATTTACTAAATTAACAACACAATCCTCTATTCAAACCAAGTTCAACAAATATACCAAAGATAAACAACACACTACTGGTATATACATTTTTTCCCCCTTTCAGCCTATCCTGTAGTCAGGGTCGCCACAGAGCAGCATGTGAATAAGGGCCGACCAGCTTGTTCGTTTATCTCAGCTGTTCTCTCAAATGCTCTGTAAAGGTTGCTCTCAGCAGCTGAAAAGGTTTTACAAGTAAACCCTTACTGTAGGACCATTTTGTGCCATAAAGGAGATTGATATGCTGAATGAATGTTGCCCATAGAAATGAGCAAGAGCCGCAGAACATGGTGATGAAGATCATTATCAAACATGTTTAAATGAAAATAGAAACTTACAGTTGCTTTAAATATCTCTAAAACGCATGACTTTTACAGGTACCGTCCCATCTCTTACTCTGCTGGCTTACATTATTGGGCATGTCCAGGATGCTATGGTTCTAGTTTTAATACAATAGAGATACTGTCAGTTTTATTTTGGGGCTCCACTGATACAAGGTTTTATGATTTTCAAGTTAAACTGTAAATCGTATTCACTGGCAGTTTTGGAGAGTGTGTGATTTCACAGGATGACTGATTTTAAACTAAAGATGCATGTCATTAGTCTTTAGGAGGGGGTTACGTTTAGGTAACAAAACACTCTGACCAAGGCTGTGAAACCACTTCCTAATTACTAATTCACTACGCCCTATATAATGTACACTCAGTTACCCAACAAGTGAGCAACAAATTGACACCATTGGTGTCTGAATGTTACGTAGCGCACTATATAGTGATCAAGATATTAGACCAAGTTATTGTAATCAAATTTTTGAAGATATGACTAAAAAATAATAATTGACTTAACTGTGTTCAGGCAATATTTCCCTGAACCCCAACCCCTTTTCAGAGAGTTAATTATGCGTCACTTTAGTGTTTACATAGTCAAGACCACTGCCATTCCCATTTCCCGTTAAAAAAAAAAAATCATTAACAGTGTAGTACATTTAAAAAAATGTATTTGTTAAATGGCAGCTCCTTCATCCAACCTGCCTGCCTGTTGCTTGTTGTTGTTATGGGTTTTGTGATCTGTTGTTCTTTTCTCTCTTTCTCTCTTTCTTTCCACTCATCCCAGCTGGCCAAGGCAGATGGCCGCCAACCTTGAGCCTGGTTCTGCTGGAGGTGCTGGAGTTTTTTTCCTCTCCTCTGTTGCCTTGTGCTTGTTCAAGGGGGATGTGCTATATAAATAAACTTGAATTGAATTGAAGTGAACCATGAACCATCACCATGATGGTGAGCTACCTCTGTGCCAGGTTTGACTGAGATCCCTCCAGGGGTTTAGGAGCCTATAGAGAACATACACACAAAGTTTCCACTTTTTATAGGTTGGGATTGATTTCAGATACAGAGTAAGTTTAGTGTAAATGTCTTGTAAAACAACCAAAGCACTCCTGTTTGTGCAACAAGTCAGTGTACTATTTTTTATATATTATATATTATATTAAACCAAGTCCACAGTCTCTTCCACTGCTAGGAGATGCTAAAATATAAAACACTTCAATCATGCCTTGGTAGCTACAAGTGAATATTGTGTGAACGGAGCGGCTTTTGAAGGGAAAATTAATGCAATACGTTGAACAATTAGCTAATATGTTCATATCAACAGACAATCAATGCAATGGACCATGAAATATATTACTTATGTGAACGATCTATAAACAATCTGTTTTAATTAAAAGCCAGACCACCTTGTGTGAAAAGAAAAATGTTGCTGATGCACTTTTTACAGACATACAGTGACATACATACAAGTATTGAAGCACTGATGATAACCAGAATTAGTAAATCAGGGAGAGGAGAGAGAGGACTAAACAGAGTAGAGAGTGGTGTGTGTGGACATGTGGGAAAAAAGACTCAAGGAAGGAAAAAAATACTGTAGAAGTAAACAGGGGAAGGGAGTGATAAAAGATAAATGGGTGGACAGGTGATAAAAAGAAAGAGTAAGACGAAAGAAAAAGTAAATGGATGCGTTTGAAGGAGAAGTACAAGGAGAGAGAGGTAAATATTAAAATGAATGATGTGCCCTGTCTAGTCTGAAGTGCAGCTGGCGACTGAGTGGCATTGTGGAGCCAGGGAAATAACCTGACTGATGCTGGCAGTAATACAGAACAACATAAGGACAGTCACAAAGGGAGAGACAGAAACACAGGGGGAGGAACATTGTACTTAGTCCTTCCTTCATTAAAATATGTCTCCTACAAAAAGTCATTTTTATGTACTTATATGGCTCTCGGGTGTATGTAGACACACACCAAGCAGGCTAGGTTTTTAAAAATTTTCCTATTTTGTAGAATTCAGAGTGCATATTAGGTGGCAGGATCATAGTCCCTTCTCTGGCTCCAGCTAATTACTGTCCACCACAGCCTCAGAGGAAAATCTGTGTCCAGCATAGTTTGTCCTCAGTAGCGGTAGAAGCCCACAGTGGACAGTGCTTACTTGCTGGATGTTTGGATGAACACAGTAGGCGCTTTTCTTACTTTTATCCTCTCAGGATCTAAAAAGTGGATTTTCCTCAAAGACCTAAACAAACAAATCTGTGTGCCTGTGTGTGTGTGTGTGTGTGTGTGTGTGTGTGTGTGTACATCAGAGTGATGATCAGTGCAGTGCTGCTGGATTCACAAGACTGGAGATCAAAGATGGAAGAGATAATGACTGTCTGACCAAAACCTAGATCTAGTTCTCAGTTTTAAGCAGTAAGTGTTACTGTGTGACCATTGATGTTGAATACTACATCCATATGCTGTGTTTTCAGTGTTCTTGGCAGTCTGTAGAAGAACTCCCATGTGTGCTCTACCTACATTGGGGGTACACATCAGCAAACAGGAAGGGGGGGAGCTCTTTAAACCTTGAAACCAGTTGTTCCAGAGACAGGAGGCAGGAATTGCATGTTTTTTCAGCATAAAAATTTAAAGACACATACTGAGGCCACCATTTACATGTTTTTTTACCCCCAAAAGAGATAATGCCTTTGTTAATTTAGCACTTAATGGTTTTGTCAAATGTGTTTTGTAGGTAACATTACTT